>JAJHUR010078622.1:0-21258 GCA_027495735.1 Lutjanus campechanus
TTTATTCACATGCTATCTCTTTTTCCTCTGTCTTTGTTGCTCTCCCTCCTCCTTTCCCTTCTGCCTCTGCCAGGCGTTGAAGAGGAATGATTACTAAATGATTGCTGGCTGGATGATTGAATGGCACGCTTGACATTTTCCCATCAGTACTATACAGTGGAAGGGGGGGAGGGGGGTGGGGCGCACTGACCTTCCCCTGCAGCATTATATATTGTGTTCAGCGATTGTAGTTGGCTGCTTTCTTCTCATCATACTTCGCTGACTTCTGAGGGACATGGTTGTTGTTGTTGTAGACCCATTTCAGCCCTTGTTGCATGTACTGTACAGTATGTGTATGTGTGTACTGGACTAGGTCTGGGTGTTCATGCTATAAATAAGAAAGTGTTAAGAAGTACTAGCTAGTCATTACAAAGTGACATAAAAGTGCATAGCTAAAGATAATTGGATGAAATTCTTTAGATGAGTATAAAAGGCATAAATATTAAGTCTAAAGAAAGAATCTGGGTCTCATTGCTTCGGCTAAGGTTTCCCTTAAACTTTCTTCTAAGGATGCCTTAGGAAAAGGTGAGTTGCGTAAAATCACCCAAAGGATTTCCTTGGGATGTTGTAAGAGAAAGCCCTTTGATCACTCTAGTGTTTGCCCTTAGCTACTTCAGTATTCCCTCATGTGTTTCTAGAATGTCCTTAAAAACTTTTTCCTTAGAAAATGTTAAGGGACGCATAATGCATAAGTCTCTTCAAAGTTAAATCATTTGTGGAACATAAGGCAGTGGCTGAACTTCTGGTGATTGAAGCGGAAGAAAAGATACCAAGACACACTGAGAATACTGAAAAACAATTGGACACAATGAGCAATGCCAGCAACTTATTGGACAGTATAGCTCTGACGATAGCACTAGCAACTCTGTAGCTAGCCAAATGTTAACAGAACTCTGTCTCATACATTTACATTAGCAACATTGTTTACTGAAACTCACCAGTTGTTAATGTTTGACTTTCTCCTTTCCTGCTGTCACAGTAATTCATAGTTCTTAATTAATTTATGGTTTGTTTCACAGCAATATTTCTCACTGATTTTGTCAGTTAGCTATCTTACTTGCCACATCTCCGCTTGTGTGTATTTGTATTTGTTATGACTGAGTTAAATTTACTTCATATTACGTGCGTGCACTTTCCATATTCTTCAAGGAGAACAACAGTCTCATTTTCTGTCCAGTATGGCTTTCTTTTTCTTCTTCTATTCTCCCTGCTGTCCATTTTAGAAAGCTAGCCAACACCAACAGCTAGCCTATGGCAAGGAGACAACCTAGGGGACTTTATGCAATGCTCCTAAGTAAACTTTTTAGCTTGAGGAAATATTTTGCTTGTGGGACAAAGCTTAACTTGAGATGGTTTATGCAACTTTTAGCAGCTATTGGCCAAACTGTTTCTGGCCAAAAGGGTAATATAATGACCAAAACTGTCAATCTCAAACTCAATTTTCCATGCTATTTTAAGTTTTAGAACAGGGGTTGTCAAAGTGCGGTCCTCAGAAACATTTGTACGGCTTCCTGACCATGATATGAAATACATGCATTATGCTTTAATCATCTGCTGTCCATTTCATTACTTTCATTAGTCTAAATCAAATACAGTGCCAGGCTACTGTTTCAGACTGTGGCACCCAAAAAGTGTCTGTCAGGTTAGGAGTGAGAAAGCTGCTGTGTGTATGACAACTAGTGGTATCTTGCAAGTAGCAGAAATTGTGTTTGATCATCAATGCTAGTGCAGTTAGCTAAAGTTAGCAGTTTCAATGGACAACTCAGCAGTTTATGTAGGATGAAAAAGCCACCACAAATTAAAAAAAAAAAATGGTTGAGGACAAAAGGAGGTTTCAGGAACTCAACTCTCACTTTGTGAGACCTCGGTGGACAGGTAAAGTGATCTGCAAACAGGTGAATTTGGTGCTTAGGGAATTTAATATTAAACGCCCTAATGAGAGCAATCACAAGCTCATGGGTTCTCCTGTGCAGTGGCTCTCAATCATATGCATGTTCCATATATTGACACTTAGTCACCAAAACTTTGAAAGCCTCTGTTTTCTGCTCGGGAGTTGAATTTGTTTTTCAATTTTAAAGGACAAAATATTCTACAGTCATTGCGGTGAAATAGTTTTCAAACTGTGAAGAAGTTCTTGCCGTACTTTTCCAGGTATTCTGGCGGTGTAGGAAAAATCCCAGCTGGTTATTGCTACATTCCTGAGGGGGAAAAAACCAAGGCAATTCAATGGCTCCACACTTAGCAAAATAAAAGCATATATATATTTCTATTTATATATTTCTATATACATATATATATATGTATATTCTGAGTAAACAAGTGATATATATACATATATGTATATATATGATGTATTACTTATAAAAACTAAAATATAGGTATGCCTATAAATAACTGTATATCCATCATGTATGAATGATAATCACTTGTTTACTCAGAATGTGTGTATACAACACATCAAAGCCTTTTTTGAAAAATTTCTGTCATCTCCTGTCAAGACTTTCAGTCACTGTTCCTGTGTACTTCTACACTCCCACCCTTCCAATATCTTGCTCCCTCAACTTCAAAATTCATGCATTGCTGGTAATTTTCAACCACAGCATTTCTTCTTAGACAAATCTGTCAGAGCCCGAGGCAAAGTCTATCTCTCTGTCCTGTCTTGGTGAGAAAATGAAACACCTATTCCCTTAATTATACTAAACATAAGTGTCTAACTTTCCCTGAGATGCTCTCCACTTTGACACACATTCAAAGTAAAGATAAAGTTTTATGATATACGTAATAAAATATGGACAATTTCCCCAGCTGCCAGTGTGTGGAGTGTTCTATTGTTTTATTCGTGTCCCTCTCCACCGTGTATGCGAAGGTGTGTGTATTAATTACAGTTTGTAAATGAAGCTGTAATCTATCTTTTAAATGAACAGCTGTCTAAATGCCTGGTGGGATGCTCCCAGGTGAGCTTTCTTTATGTCCCCCACGTCATCTAGAGATATTTATTCAAATGGAAGACAACAAAAGATGATGGGATATCATCTATCATGATCAGCATTCATTTAAAGCAGCGGTACACCCCCTAGTTGTTGTTGTAGAATCCAGTATCACTCCCGGATCCCCGTGTTTGACTGTTGATGTAAGTGTGATGTTGAAACTCATCATTCAACACATCGACAGAGAGCTAGGGGAAAGGATATTTGGGATTGGTATCTCGTCAGGACATCAGTATGGGACACAGCAAAACCCTGGATTACATTTGGTGACAAAGGCTTTTGTTTTGTTTTTTTATGTCCTGTTCCATCAGTCTTAAAATCCACACTGCAGTGGTTTAAATCTACACTACGGAATCTGCAAATAAACTATAACTGAACTACCTCTTTCCTGGCATGTTTTTTTGGGTAAAAAAAAATGTAAACTGTATGTTTAGTCATAGTTTCATTTAAATTAGTATAGCAAAGAAGGATTAGGATGAAATTAGGATGAAATTGTTTGTGCTAGCTTGTTGTGTGCTAAATTAACCCTACTTAAAAATTTTAATTTCCTTAATGGAGACAGTAGTTGTTGTACCTGCATCTTCACTACAAGAAGCTTTACTGCTTCATTTTCCATTGATTCTCTATTCAAGCGTATTATAAATGAAAATAGATTTTTTTTTTGTTTTTGTTTGTTTGTTTGGCTCATTTGAACAGTGAGAACCTCCAGCAACAAGGTAGATCACTCAACTAGTGTATCGACATTTTACTTTCTTATCTCATGCGGTGACTGGAAAATAAAAGAATGAGAGATTTTAATAAGAAAATCAAGGCTAAACTACAAAAGTAAGGGGAAGTGGAAGATCATGGTTGCTATTAATAAAAATATTCTTGCTAATTGCAGGTCTAAAATCTGACACGAACTTTGGTATATTGCATGAAAGTTGGATGTTACACATCATTCCACTACCACTGCACTCCTGTTAACGTTACAGTTAATAACAAAAATAACTTTTGTCATATTGGCTCAAACTAAATCACTATATCCTGACAGCAGTGCATGAGACAGATAACATGTGAAAAACTGGGGTTCCTCTGGCTCCTCCTTGTGTTCCGAACGGCGCATGTAAGAATCCACTGTGCCTGAATGAAAACAACCAATCACAGCCAGCTTCCAGCACAAGACATCACACACCCTGCCACCCTGAAAAAAATTAAATATTTTATTTTTGCTATTTAATTTATGTGCTTTCATTTTAGGTCAGTGTGAGAGGCTTTACTGCGTTTTGCTGTCACTAACTGTCACGCTTTCCCTCTCTCTCCTCCGCTCTGTGTGCTTACATCCATGAGCTCCACTAACACAGCAGAGGAGAGGAGAGGAAGGGGGACAGCCATCACTTAAACCCAGTGTATGGGTTAGCACCACCCTCCCTCCTTTTAGTTCATCAAATACCAACCACCGTTTTGGGTTGAATTTGGGTTGGAAGCTGGCTCTGATTGTTTTTTTGTTTTTTTTGTTTTTGTTTTTCAGATAATGGATTCTTGCAGTTGCCATTAGGAACACTTGGAGGAGTCTGTCTGTCAGGATGTAGCGAAAGCGATAAAGCCACTTTGAATTGAATTGAATTGAATTGAATGTAGCGACAGTTTCAGCAAATATGACACCAAGTTATTTTAACAGAAGTTACCGTAGCTTTAAGGACACACACTTCCTGCATTTGCACTGAAAGTTGGCGCAGAGTGTAAGTTGTGACGTGCAAAATGGTCCAATAGAGACTGAATTCGTAGTGATACTGGGCTGTACCCTTCAGTGCTCCATAAAAATGAACTTAAAATCCATTTTTGCTTAACTTGCTGTCTTTGCCACACAGCATCAACCTGTATATGTGTGTTTGTGCCTACAGAGACTCTGTGAACAGTGACAGACAGCTAGATCTGCGTTATATTCGCTTGTCTTCTCTTCATTGCTGTATCTCTTGATGGACGCCCATTACCACCAATATGATGAAAAAAAAAAAGATCCTGTGAGTCATTATAATGAGAAACTTTCTTGAAATGACTTATTATCTCAAAATAATCACAAACTTTCTCATTATTATTCAATGACTAATAAAAAAGTTTATCATTATGATACTAACTCATTTTATATCACATACTATTTAGTATGTCATTATATAGACTGACCTCTTACTATCTTCCAGTGTCCCTGTAATGTTAACAAATTAGAAAAAAAAAGTAAAAATAAAATCATCCTTAACCCTTAAGTTTAATTCATTTCATTATTCTCATCATTTTTTTTATTTGATGACCTAGCCACCCTGGCATTTAGCCTTTGTGCTCTCAAAAAATTGACACTACCAAAGGCCAAGTGGCTTCACCCCTAAAATAATGAAAACCCATGCCCGGTGCTCACGTTTGTCTCCATCTCTGTGTCGCTATGCTTGCGCTCCATATGTGTATATCTCCCTACACAGTTTAATATTCCATCTTGTGTGTGGCCCCGCTCCTTCCCTTTCTTTCCTCTCCTCCACCGCTGTATTTTTCTTATCTGGTGATGTTATCCGATGAGCAGCCAAATCTCCAGTAGTGCAAATCTACCCCAAGGGAATCCTGACACCTTGTTATCATAGCACATGCAGAGCAGCCTCTACAGCGTCCTCTCTACATGACATTCTGTTACCTAGGAGGAGACAGAGGAATAGAGTACAGAGACAGAGAAAGAGGGAAGCATCGTTTGGTGTGTGCACATGAGAGAGACGGGGGGGGAGCTGTTTCACACTTCCATTTTATGAGGTACACATTTAGCCTTCACACAGTGGCCTGGAGGGACTTCAAGGCCTGGCTTTCTTCTCCCTCGTCTGTGTGTTTGCCTGTTCATTGTCTTTGTTCTTTCTCTCTTCCAAACTGACCTCCTCGTTTCTCATCTTTCTTAACCTCTTCTGGCATCTTTGGACATTTAACTTGGCCAGAGGTACTTCTTCTTCTCTTACCTTTTTTTTTTTTTTACTTCCAATCTAAATATAGCTGATTGTCCCATTCCAAACACACCCACGTACTTGTTGCCCATGAAAATCTAGAAATGATAAAACCAAATATGTAAATGGGAAAAGACGGAGTTTGCAAACACATCCATCTTTTTTTCTTTTTCCAAATTTGTCCCACTCTCTTTCTCTTTCTCTTTCCAATGCATGTGGTGAAGTCTGTACGGTCCAATTTGGTAACCATCTGTCTTGTTTTGAGGGGGCCATTTTGGCTCTACACATTGATGATGACTGAATGATACCAGATCAGCTTCCAGGCAGTTTCAGGCCTCATGTAGAAGCCATAGTAACCCAAAACGACTCTGGAAGGAAAACGAGTACAGCCACTGTTGATTAATATCCTCTCTCATTTCCAGCAATATGTCCATTTATTCAGTGCCACATTACAGCAACTCAGATATGACTGCCACTATACATATCTCTTTATCTGCATCCCTCTTTTAATCAGGGGGGTTTCTCACAGGGAGGCCTTCAGGGCCACTTTAGTGTGTTATTTTCATTTTTTAGTTTAGTTTAAAGACAAAAAATAGATATATATTTAATCATGTAGCCTACTGACCCACGGTAGATGCACAAAAGGCAAGGAAAGAGGACCAAATCAACAAAATCTGAGCAAGTCAACACTATAAGGTGGGCAAAACGCTTCTCTGCTGAAATACTTGCCTGTAAAATGCTGTAATATACAGTAAGTCACTGAAGTAGGCATTAGAAATGGTAAATTGATGCTATTCCAAAAAGCGCCACTGGTGAATCCATCTTCAAAAACAAAGCCGTGACTAAAGACATACAAGGAGGAAGGGTCTCGACAAATGCAGGGGAGGAAAAAAAGTGAGGATCGAATGGGCAGGAAGTCAGACACAGAAACAGCGGAGAGATTCTGGTGGAGTTTCAAAATAAAAGACACCAGGGAGACAAAAAAGAAACCATTTAACCACGTAGCCTACTCATCCAAGGCAGAAGCACAAAAATCACGGAAAGAGGAACAATTCAACGATATCTGAGCAAGTGAACACAATCAGTGGGCAAAACACTCTGCTGAAACACTGCTGGTGGGACATGCAGCTGTGTGGCAGATGTGCCATGCCAAGTGGAATCAATGGGTGAGATACTGTGGTATTAGTAATTAAAGTATATGTTAAAAATGGTAAATTAATGCTATTCCAACATGTGTTTCACTTCATGTCACGCCTGAATAAGTCGTTCCTGGTTGATTTAACTCGATTCATTTTCAGTGTGTTCTGAGAAACATAGTTTTTGTTAACTGCACACACATTTTGTTTAGCCCATTCAGGCCTCAAGAACAAGAATGCTTCTTTATTACACAGTGACTAATTCCACGACCATGCAAGCCTTTCTAACAGACAGTCATCATGGTGGGTATTTTGCACTCAGCTTACATTTAACCCTCCTTTATTACCCATCAACCAAACACACTTACTAGTATTTTAAAGCCAATTAAACACCCCTAATATGAGAGGAGCGCCGCTGGTGGACCCATCCTTAAAAACAAAGCCCTGATTAAGGGCATACAAGGAGGAAGGCTCTCGACAAATGCAGGGGAGGAAAAAAAAACAGGGAGAGAGAGGGGGGGAAAGGCGGGAGAAAAACAAGAATAAAATGGAAGGATTACCGCAGCACCCCCGTCAGCGAAATGTTTGATTTAGTTTGGTTCTGGCCACTTAAGCTCCGTGTTAGGCCTATTGTTTCCCTAAGCCAATACTGTAATCTCCACCCCACCCCAACTGCAGTGGAGAGAGAGGTGAAAAAGCAAAAGAAAGACATAGGCAGAAGTGTAGCCACAGTTCAAAACAGAAGAGGGAGAACTACAAGAGGAAGAGATAAAGGGGCATCCCTAATTTGTGACCAAGCAGAATGCTACAGATACAAGCTTAAGTACTGCTTCTATCCCCAGTCTGTCAGCCTTTTTTTCCCCTCTCAAACTCTTTTCACCGCCACTATCATTCTGTCTTTGTTTCACCCGCTTTTCATGTCTGTTCTCTTCATTTCATTTCTGCCAAATGGTGGAAGCTAGCGCCTCTCCCTGTCTCCCAACTACAAAAGCTGCGAGAAACAATCTCCTCTTTCTTTCTACACTCTTGTGCCTTCTTTGGTTTTTCTGTCTTTCTTTTAATGGGGTTAATCAGTAAAACTCAAAGTCATATCCCAGCTAGAAGTAATTAAGTTGTCAAAATAGGATTCTTTAAACTTCTCTCTACTTCTGATGGTGGAACACTCATTCTCCACCTCCCGCTGGTCCATTAGCATATTTTTTATTATCCATCATTAACTCAGTGTTGACACATTGTTCGCTCTGCGTTCATGTTTATGTGAGCAGAAATACGTGTGTGTCCCCAGGCTAGCGTATTTTCTTTGACCCATGTAGTTTTTGGAACCTGATATCTGCATTAAAAAACAGTCAGAATAACACAAACAGATGCAGAAATAACGCTGGAAAACACACTCGGGGTAAACAGACAGAGGCCAAAGATGAGAGAAGACGAGGAAGGAAATGAAAAGACAGAGAGAAGAGAAAAGGAGGAGTGGAGCTGGATAGCACAGGAAAATTGAGCTGTATTAAACCATAATCCGGTTAGCGACGGCTGGGTGTAATCTCACTCATTAATAACATACTCCCGGTCTAATCTACAAACCATCAAAAGAGAGAAAATTTTCCATGGAGGAGTTCAGTTGCTTTTAGCAATTTTATGAGGATTCTCGATGCCTCATTTTCGCAGACGTCAAAAGTCAGACGGGTTGACAGTTTGGCAGGCAGGGGGGGAAAAAATGCACTTTGGAATTACAAATACCCCCGAATCCTGATTCCAAGTAATTAGTGGGGATAAACAAACTGTAGCTTGATAAATAGCAAATCATAAATGGCTGAAAAGTGAAGGGTTATCCTTGTGAAGGATTCAGAGGAAACATGCAATTTTACTACTTTGTTTCAACATTTACTTCCCTGTTTTTAGTGGAGAAATTAGGCAACGGCTTTGAATGTAACTGTCACATGTAATTAAGGCAAGTAGGTATGTAGTGAAAGTATGTTAAAGAGGACAACATACAGCGACACAATTTTATATTAATTCAAAAGAAGTGTGACCTTCCCCTGGCTTGTTGATTAATTCTGTGTTTGTGTTATCATGCAGCAGGGGGCGGAGCCAATCACACCTTAGTTGGAAGCACCCGGGCCTGGTGCTCTCCCCACCTCTTGGCTGAGAGTGCTCTTCTCTTTCTCCACACCTGTGCATGGTTATTTTGTACGCTGCCACACAACACCTCTCCGCCTCACTACATCTCACACTCATGCACACACTCGCTTTTACTATTGCCACTGACACTCACACCCCATCTTCTTTCTCAGTTTATTTTGGGGTTTATTAGGTACTTTATGATTATTTGCCTTCAGTCTGCTTCTTCCTTGTTTTTGTCATGGCTTCAGAGCTGGGCCGTGACAAACTCGGGGCTCGTCCGGGACACAATTGACACAAAAGTGATCGCTGGGATTATTTGATATGGGGTGGTATTAGGTACTTATTGTAGTCAGAGTATTAGCTACAGTAGATAGTGGTCGGCACGCCTCCCCGTTTGGAGAAGCAGAGCGGGGCACCGGCACAAAGCTAAGCAATGAACTGCTGTGAACAGGGTCAGCCAAAAAGGCATTTTGGACATTAAAAAACAAAAACAGTTTAAGTGTATGCTATATTTAGAATGTTTATGCTGCTTTACTTAAATTTCTTTGGGACATGTACTGTGTATCCACACACACATTCACACACACACAAACTTAATATTTCCCTTTGTCTTTCTCCCTCTCTTACTGTCTTCTCACACCTATTTATGGATTTGTGCCCCGGTTCCTTCTCTCTGTCTCTGTGACTCTGCGACCTATATATGTCTGGTAATCTCACATATAACACAACAAAAAGTCTCCGTGTTTATGCGCAGTCTGTGAAGGTGATGCGCTCTGATTTCAATTTAATTCCTCTGACACAAATTGAACTTGTCCATGTAATACAACAGCAAGGACACACTCTGGCACGGACACACAAAGCCACTGTCGCAGTCACATTCCCTTTCTCTCTTACACGGGCAGGTGCACGGACGCACACAAACACAAATTGGGCTTGTCTGTAACAAAAGCGGTCCAGATGCGAGCAGCACAAGCCACTTGGTTGGCTGTAGGCATTAGGAAATCCAATATGGATGTGTTAAATGAACGCTAGCAGAGACGGAGAGAGCAGGCGAGCGGCGGCGTGGGGGTGAGGGTGGGAGCAAGGGACACAGACAGGAAGGCAGGCAGCTTGTTGATTACTCTGGTGTTTAACATTAGGAAATGCCAGAATGGAAATGGTGCTCATATCACCCTGTCAATTGCCTTGTTAGCTACAGCCAGGGAGAGTGAGAACAGGCGACTGGGTGGAAAAATCAGCTTTCTGAAGTGGTTGGTTTAAATTTCCATTTGTCTCAGCAGGGTTGGGAGGCAGGGGGTGTGAAAGAGGTTATTCTCATGAAAAAACCTATGGCATAGCCTCAAGTGTACACACACACACACACACACAGCGTTCCACACATGAAAATAAAAAGCAAACCAGCGCACACACATCCCCACAAACAACACACAAATATACCCCCAACTGGGTACACTTGCACACAATCTATCCCTCACACACCCGCAGTTCCTCCGTCGCTGTCTTGCCAATCTCTGGACTCAATTCCCTGCAGTTCATTCCGCTGTGACACCTGTTGGTGAGGAGAGGCGAATTGAGCATCGGAACATTCCACAATGAGAAGAGAGAAAAGAGATAACCGCCAATTGCGGCTGGAGAGGGAAACGTCTGAGCGTCTGCGGTCATGATGAGGTCACTGAATACCTGCCAAAGCAAATCTACCAGACTCAATGTACCGGAGGTAGAAGGGCACTCTAGGTTTAATGGATGTGTAAAAACGGATTCAAGGTAACTCTTTGGTAACTCACAATGGCAAATGTGCCGTGAATGAAAGTGCTCAAAAATGGTGAAGTGAGTTGGGGATTTCTGTGATGAAATGAAAGCTTAAAATACAATTTTATGTGTGGGTGTGAACTCATGTGTAGACCAGGTTAATTAAAAAAAAATATGCTCACTTGCCAGTTTATTAGGTACACTTGTTACTAAAACTAATGCAGTCACATACAACGCATGCAATAAACCATAAAGACTTTAAAGGCATAATAGTTAATATTGTCTAAATAAATGTAGACTCATATGAACATAATTCCTTTCAATCATCACTTATGACCCACTAGACGTATGCGGTGATGGCCGTATCTGCACAGAGCCAGCCCTCAGCCTGTATTTCTTATTAGTTTATTCTGCTCAGGAGACTTTCTCAACCGAAAACATCAGTATTTGACGTCCTGTGAATGAGACTCAACAGTTAGCTATCTTTCTAATGCATTTAAGAACAGCTTGAACAAATCTTAGTGATTCTACCTTTAAAGTTCACCTTTTGTTGAAACTGTAGACGTTGATTCAACTGTTTTGTCTTGTATTGCATTACACTTTCAGGTATTTATTATTTAGTAGGCTAAATAACAGAAACACCTCTCAGTATACTGTTATGAAATACAAATCACCACAACTGCATCTTCCAAAAAGCTGAACCAACATCTCTCAGTTTCAACAAACTGAACATTATGACCCTCATGAAGGATTTATTGCTCTACTATTGTATTAAACCAGGGGTCTTCAATGTTTTTCAAGCCATACCTTTAGCTGACCGAGAGACAGAGCTACTACCCCAAATTATATCTTGTTTGCGCCTACATGAGTCTCCTGCTCATTAAGTTAGGAAACAATCCACTGTTGCTCACAAGAGTCTCTGTACAGTTGGGATAATATTACGGCTAATTGGCTAATATAGGTGTTTTCACATATTCAATCAGAACTGTGTGCTGAGAATCAGGACGGGACTTCCTCCAAATATGTGCCCTTTCACACATGGAGCACGCATTAGGTGCAGCAGGATGAGGAGGACTCAATGATGACTGGTTTTGCACTGATATCAATACAAACCTCAAAATTAACTAACTGTGGTGGTAAAGGAGAGGGGTGACAGATGAGGAGATGGGGAGGTTTTGCAGGGCACAGACTTTTATTTTTCTGACTGTAATGTTTTGATGTTTTCATATCACAGATGATGAAGAAAGGCATTAAACCCACTGTAACCTACTATTTTTAACTGAGGACGAAGAAATCTATCTTTTTAAATAGCTTCGTACACATACTTTTGTATAAATTGAGATTTTAGTTAACATGTGCAAATCTAATTTTGGGGAACTCAGAACGGACAAAGTCATGGGGACTCCCTGTGATTTCTGGTGCTCCACTAAGGGGTGTCTGGACCCCCAGTTGGGAACCATTGATTTAGAGTTACCGTCTAGCTCACATGATTGCACAGGGATTTATTGGTAGCATTTCATCATTGTTGTGTAAATAAAATATTCGGGGTGTTTTTTATGAATAGGCTGATTTATCTTTACTAATAATATGTTGTATATATAATGTACAACATTTACATAATATGTATATAACATGTTTAATGTGGACTTTCAGACATATTTTTTCAATTTGGGGGGTAAAAAAAATATCAAACAACAATTTGGTAGCTGAGTCGCAGACCTCATGTTGAAGACCCATGTATCAGACTGCACTGCAGCTAGGGGTACCTGATGAACTGTGAAATAGGTGTAAGAATTACAGGTAATTCATAGAGCAGGTAGAATTTTCCTTGGGATATGGGCTTATGTTACAAGGCCTGAAAAAATGGATTATCAGAAACTCATGCAGAAATAATGAATGAGACTCATTAATAAATACCAGACATGCCTAAACCCACTGCACCTTCGCCTAATATGTCACCTCTAACTGCTCCAGGTGCTGCTGAATATCCTTTAACAGGAGAGTTTGATATAATGGGCTTCTGCCCAATTTAAAATGTGTGAAGATGACTTTTCAACTTCTTCTGCATGAAAGGAGGTAAAACACAGCTACTGTGCAACTTAATGCTAACACATAGTATTTCACATAACCACTCAAACTCTCTAGGAATTACTGATTTCTATTACGTTGCTGGATTATGACCTTTAACTATGTACAATACCTCATCAAAGGCCTCTGGGGACAGATGTTCAGAAACATCACAAGGACAGTGGTCTGTAATAATGATAACACAGTGGAACACAATCTGCCCCATGGGCTGTCCTCCTATGACAAACCTCAGTTCCTTTTTACCCTCTGGAGATACAGTCACAGTCTGGAGCAGCAGTAATAAATGTCCCTGGCATTGAAAGCTATGACTAGGAAGGGACACTAATAGCCCCTTAAGTAATCATCATGCCATCAAGATGGGACCTCCAAACCTCAAGGGGGCGGTGATAATGCTGATTCCAGGGTAATGATGATATTGCCATTAGTTTTCTCCACTAGACACAATGTCCTTAGTCATCAAGGCATGTATTTTTTTTTCAGCTTTTGCTTTTTTCCTCATGTTCTCATCATTCCTCTGATCATTGCTCTGTTATTTTTTTGCTCTTCCTGATTAAACTGAATCAACTTTCAGCTCACTGATCCCTTTAACTTACAGAGGCTGGCACACACACACACACACACATACACAAAGGAAAAAATACAGAGAAACAGACAGACAGGCAGACAGACATATGACACACACTGCCAATGAGGTAAACACAGTCCGATAATTATGGATGTGGTTTGCTGTGGATGTGACACCTGTGTCCCGCCTCCTGTGTCTCTTTGGATTGGACAGCTGTGCTAACAGTACCACTGTGCCAGAGTGCACACATACACAAACACACACACACACACACTCATGCACACATATACACTGGAGCAAAGTCTAGAAAAGCAATAAAAGCAATACACACATACAGAACACTAAAAAATGAGAGAAACAATATATAAAGACACTTGAATAAAAAATTCTCAGCTCTCTACAGAAGATATTGAACCATTTCCAGATCACTGGGAATGATTCAAGGCTTAAAGCTGACTAGTCTGGCTAACCTCCAGGAATTGTCTTCTTGTATGTGCACAGAAACCCCACACAACCTGAGTGGACAGAGGGCCCACTCCAATTCAGATGATAGTAACAGAATAGTAATTCAGCCAAGCTCAAACAAACCAGCATGCATGTACATTTAGCGCTTATAGCTGCCATATAGTAGGTATTTCATCAAAACTTTGTCTTTCTCCCTTATTATACAGTACTTATATTGACAGGCCAGTTTGTTTGTAAGCTGTTAGACCCTCGCATTCAAAAATGAGTAGTGTCGTTCCAATAATGATTTGGAACCACAGGCAGTATATTAAATAGGTTGACGAAAGTTGTTTACCCACGCTCCCCAGAATGGAGCTCAGGCAGGTTGCCAGCGGGTTGCGGGGACACTGAAGCTACACGGGCACAAGACAAGTGCAACATTAATCTTTGATGATGAATAGTGAAAACGAATTCAAAGCAGAAGTCCACTGCTCCAAAAATCCACACTGTGGAGTTGGAGTTCAGCGACTGCCTGCCTTTCTGCCGACCAGACGCTGTTAACAAATTCCTCGATTTAACAGTTATAAAAATCTACTCCTTCTAAAAGATTATTTATGATTTCTTCCTTCCCATAAACAGACACTAACTAATTTGGCAAACATTTGGTATTAATTTTAGCTCCATATAAACCACAAAATGTGAAACGGGCAAACAAAAAAACTGTTATTCCACACCGTAATGGAAATCTCAAAGAAGAACATGCTGGCTGTAGTATTGCTGTCATAGAAGGCAGCATTTCAATTCGGCAACTTAATAACTTATTTAATCTCTGATGACATATCATGGCCCTTTATGATTTAGTACAGTAAAATTATTATATATTTCTCCTTTAACATGTATTTAAGAGGGAACAGTTGGTTGAGATAGTTTCCCCAAACTTTGCTTTAACTCTTGATTCAATCTGCAGCTGCATCACCCGTCACTGAACTTGGAACAGATTGTTCTTAAGAGCTTGATAATGCTCACATAATGTCATGTATCCCTCAAGTGAATGTTTTTTTCTTCTTTGCCTACACTTTTTGTTATTCGTTTGCTTCCACAGAATATGACAGATTGTGAGACGTGAAAATAAAACATCAAATAAAATCTAGCATACAGTATATCCTCCCTTAGAATTAAACTGCTTGACATATGGTTTCCCATTGCTAGATCCAGACACGCACAAGCCTATTTAGACAAGAAAAGAATTGCTTTTCGAATTGAATTTGTAAGTGTATTTCACATGCCCAGTTAGGCTATAATTTATTACACCAGATGCCAAGCCATTCAACAATGCAGTGTTCCCGACGCCTTGGCATGTTGGATCACATTAAAAATGTCACTGATTTTCATGTGAAGGGCTGTCATGGTTTGAATTTTCTAGGACTGTAGTTGTGTAGAGTTATGCAGAGTTATATGTATGCAGGGTCACACAGGCATGAGGAATGAAGGGGATGTGAAACAAAAGAAATGTTGGGTAATCATTGAATCCCCATGCTCCAGTGGTGCTGTGTTCTCTAACTGAACCTGACCTTTGATGGCAGACATACATTTTTTTAATGACAAAGGAGAAAATAAAGGACAGAAAGCTATATTTTATAAATTCTTAATGCTTTTGACATCACCATTATTTCTTTCCATCTGGCCAGATTAAATTAATTTCCAAAGTAAAGTCTACATGCTCAACAGTACATGTTGTAGTTCACTTCATCACTACATCATCCATGAGTCCAGCATCCATTATAGCATTCACAGATTTAATAAATCTGTTTCTGGTATCTTATTTCTAGGTCCCAAGTTAATTCTTAGTTAATGTGCTTCCACACATATATTGTTAAGCTGGGAGTTAAGCATGTTTTTTTTGAATGAACTAAACATAAATCAGATGAGTCATTGCTAATGTGATAAGCATGTTCATGGCTTAGCTGAACTTGATCGTTCTTGGTCTTGAGTACGATCTCAACACCACTTTTTGAAGGTCTTGGCTTCATCTTGGAACGGATCACATTTTCACTTAGCCTTGTCTCGGTCTCAGAAGAAGAGGACTCTGGATGACAGATCAAGTCCCACAGCTGTGGGGATATCATTAAATTGTCTGTATACTGTCTGATTTATTTGCTACCATCATTGCTGTGATTAGATGTAAAACTTCCTGCTTCAAATGCAACCAATAACTGGACTAATTTCTAATTTGAAACTTTGGTTACCGTTACCAGCTGTCTCCCCTCCCAGCCTCCTCTTCACTCACACTCCAAGAAATTGAATGGAACAGGAGAGGAAGATGTGGCAGATGCCAGCCAAACCCAAATATTCTGTAATAAAATGTGGCAACCTAAACCACAAAGAGTTCATTTGCAAAACAGCACCCAGAAGAAAATACTGCAATGTAATGCACACTGAGATGGCTGGGACCACATCAGACTTTTATCATCACAATGAGAGGAAACATAAAGAAAAGTAATGATGCTTGTCATATGAGCAAAGCCAGCTATCTAAGTTATGATTTCACTTGTGATATACAAAGATGAGACAGGCCTTATGAAGCTATGTATTGGACTTAATATAGTCACGTTAGGGTGGACAGACGTCCCCATTTTCTGGAGACAGTCCCTGTTTTTGGTAGCCTGTCTGCTGCTGGAGTGGTCACCACTGTGTGTTCAAAAGGGGGCCACAAACTAAAATAATATTTTACATGGCAATAAAGACCGGGCAAACTAACGAACATTGACTTCTCAGTCGTGTTCTGCTTGTTTCGGTCAACAGAGGGAGCTGTCCCTTCATATCACTCTACTTCTTCTACTAACCACTTTCTCAGTCTACTTTTAGAGAAAACTGCTTTGGATAACTCAACCAGTTTTCCACAGCGATATTCAATTTTATCAGTCGGCTTGCACCATAGTTTATTACAGTACAGCACTTACAATATGGACAGAGTACATTAAAACAGGCTTGCCCCTACTTTATCTATTTCATAGATAATACTGGATGTTTTAATGATCTATTGACTGCCCAGTTTTCTTTTCAGAAATATGGCCATCTTAAGTTTTGTTACATCAATGTTAGCTAACGCCAGCTCCGACATTAACACTACATGTAACAGTACTGCTCACTTGGGTGCGAGAGCTAGAAATGGGACAGCACTTGATCTTGACTCATTCTCACCCTGCCTTGGTCTTGGTCTTGGTCTCAACCCCTCAAAGCCTTGCTTTTGTCTCTGGTCTTGGTGTTTGGTCTCGGTTTTGGTGGTCTTGACTGCAACACTGATCAACAACAACAGACCGACACTGCCATCCTGAGCCCTGCCGCTGGCATAAAAAAAGCAACTCTGTTTTAATGAACAAAGAAGAATAAAGCATTGTCTCCACATTTGACAACAGAAACTTAAACCTCAGCAAATCACTTTAAGTACATTCTGTAGAACTACATGATGTACTTACTTGAACCTATCTATAGCTCCCATAGAGCTCAGTATCCTCTTTACAGTGCTTCCAGTGAGAGCTTGGCAAAGCCAATCTTCAGAGTTGAAGGAAGTGAAGGAAAGTGAAAGATGACCTGACTCACAACAACAGAGAAGGCTGAAAAATTTTAAAGGGAAGTACAATTCTTTATCTGAGGACTGTGCTTTTGATAACAAGAAGTTTTTTTTTCACTATTTTGCGTGAATTCTCCTTCAAAGTAAGGTCAAAGTGGATTTGAAGACTAGTAAGAAAATCTAAACCTAAAGAAATCTCCCTTTGAAAAATAAACCTAAAGAAGTTGAGAGGAAAAGAGAAGCAGGCTCAAGAAAAAACAGTGCAGGCTGGGAAGTATTATTAGTGATGAAAAAAAGGCATTTGATTTTTGAGAGGGACTGAAGAAAAATTGGAACCTTCTTGAAGAAGAAAATATTAACTAGAGAAGCCAGTAAATGAATGTTGAGGCGGAATATATTCCTCTTTGAGGCTGCAGACCAGGAAATCTCACTTCAGCAACACAAATCAACTGGTAGGACACACACCTGCACCTGTGTGTTTCCTTGCACTCACCTGAAGACACATTTAATCCCTCAAAAGACATAAATCGGCAGCAGAAGTCAGGTAGCTATCCCCAAAGTTTTAAAACAGCTTCCACGATGAATGATTTAGGAGACAAAACTTCTCTTTTAGGACTACAATAAAACCCAAGTGTCATTTCCATCAAGCAGCCTGGCTGGAGACTGACAGTCTCCCTACTCCATTTAGCATCATAAAGTACATCACTTTAATACAGACTTTTCCTCACACTATTCCTCAGCCTGTATCTTTATCTTCATCTCCTCCTCAGGCCTCCTGCAGCCTGTCTGTCTGCCTCTGGCATTGCACGCTTGTCATTTAAAAGGTTTTAACATTGCAATGAAGCAATTAGAACACATTTTGCAAGTCAGCTGTCTGGAGAATGTGTTGTTGATGTTAAAGCAGCAATAATTCTGTAGCATGAAATGCTACAACAGCACAAGCAAAAATAGACACAGAAGCAGATGATCTGACATTAAAAGTAGGCCTACTGAATGCAGTGAAAAGTAGGAGCGGTGTCAGTGGGGGTTCTTGGGCTTTGTTGATGAGGCCAATTGCAGATGGAAAGAAACTGTTCTTATGGCATGAGATTTTTGTCCTGATGGACTGCAGTCTCCTGCTGGAGGGCAGTGTCTCAAAAAGTTTGTGTCTGAGATGGGAGGGGTCGGCTATAAGCCTGCCTGCGGCCATCAGAGTCCTGGAGGCATACAGGTCCCGCAAGGATGGCAGATTGCAGCCGGTCACCCTCTCGGCAGAGTGAATGATACACTGCAGTCTGCCCTTGTCCCTGGCAGTGGCCGCAGCCTACCAGATGGTGATGGAGGAGGTGAGGATGGACTCGATGATGGCAGTGTAGAAGTGCACCAATAATCATCTGTGGTGGGTTGAATGTCTTCAATTGGTTCAGTTTTTTGATGAGGGAGCTGATGTTCAGTTCCCATTTCAGGTCCTGGGGCTCGGCTCGTCCTGAAGTCCACAATCATCTCCACTCTCTTTAGAGCACTGAGCTCCAACTTGCTTTCACTGCACCAGGTCACTCGATCTCCCACCTGGATGACTCATCCCCACCTGGTGGGGAACAACAATTCAAAATTCAAAGAGAAATTTACTGTTTTACATCAGTTATCTTCCTTACTATTTCTTGGATGGGAGAAGCTGCTAGAGAACCAGCAGAGACACCAGGAAGTTACTGCTACTAGCAAACAAATTGTCCGCTATGTAACCCCCTCTTAAAACTAAACATTTTTAGACTTTTGTTTCAGGGCCAGGCTAGCTGTTTCCAGTCCTTTTAAAAGGTAGAAGGTAAAAGTCAACTTTATTATCTCATTCAATTGTACAAGGTATAACATACAAAAAGATTCAGTTAGTTTGTGACAAGTGACGAGCTTGTCCAGGGTGGCAGGATGGTGGCAACAACTAAAAATGGATGGTGTTAGGCCTGGCTGAGGCTGCTGCGGTGAGCATGGAAGCCTAGGGCAGGGCCCAGGTGGAGCCGCCACGGATGCAGATCTTGGTGGTAGTAGCAAATATTCAAATGAGAACTTTGAAGGATGAAGTTGGGAAGGGTTCCGTGTGAACAGCAGTTGAACATCGATAAGTTGATCTGCGAGTGCCATTCAGAAGGGTGGGGCACTAGCCTTTGCGTCGCCCCCAGTCAATAAAAAGGAAGTCAGGTTCAGATCCCTGAATCTGGAGTGGCAGAGATAGGCACCCCGAGACATCCAGTGCAGTAATGCAACCAATCCCGGATAAGCCCCACTTGCCACAACCCAGCTCAATGTATGTGACAAAGAGAGGAGTCAAGTCCAGTAAAAGTGCCAATTTTAGTCTTTTGTTTGAAATAATAAACCAACATAAGTCTCATACAAGTATGAGGTGTGGAGTTAAATGGCATCAGTAGTGAGTACATAAGAGTTAAAAGCAGCAAAAAGGCCAAAACCAAACCAAAGCTAGGATATGTGGAATCTAGGAGAGAGAGAGACACACACAATGAGAACAGGCAGGTACTTGTAGTCTTGGTGGAAGCCTCCACAGATGCAACACACCCCTCCCTGAGTGTCAGCTCCTGCAGCAAGAGGTCAGTTGAACCACTGTTGGCAGAAAGGGGGTGTTGACAATCAAATGAAGTATCTGTAAAAGGCAATCCTATTTAAGTCATATAATCATCTTAAAGCCACCATACATAGAAAGATTGTGATTGCAACGTCTTCTAAATTATTCTGATGGTTTTTGTTTGTAAAACAATAAAAAAGTAATGCTGTGGTCTACAGTCGGCCACTAGGGGTGCTAAAGTGACTTTATAAAAAAGCTGTTAAGCATTAGCTACAACTTTTTCAGAAGACAAATAAGAATAAGTAGCTGGTCGCTAGTCTAATTCATACTGCAGCTGAGGAATTGTAATGCTCACCTAAAGCTAGAGCCTTAATATTAGTGGCTTGAATGTGATACCTCTGGTAAACACCATTAAGAAGGCAGAAATAACAATGAAACTGGTGTTTTATTTTATTAAGAGTAGCATACCCCAAAACACATCATTACTACACTGATAATAGCCACTTATGGTAGCTCTAAATCCCTCTCTCTCTCTCACACAGACACACACAAGTGCACAGACACACTCCCTGTTCGAATGATGCACAGTGGCTGGATTCCAGATTCCTTCCCTGACAGTGACAGCAGGGACAAGGAGAGCAGTATGTGGTTTTGTCTCACATTGGGCCAACCTCCAAAAATAGAGAGCTATTAATTAAAGTGGATCACTCTTCTGGTCTGCCCTGCTTTTACGCATGTGCATATAAATTGCCAGACGCTCTATTTACAATTGTTAGCAAACCAGACAAGTTATTAAGCACATTTACACTGTAAACAATTAAGGATGTGGTACACAGGACAAATTTGTACCTCATTCTGGCAACCAAGATATTGCCGCCGCATAATTGCTTAAAAAATAAAACTATTGCAGGAAGCTCTGATGTCTCATTTTGCTCCACAGGTTTGTGAATGATACCTATCTCACCCTCTTAATTTACAGTAGGGCACTTGTTCATTAGAATTTGTATATTTGAATTATTAAGTCAAGAGAACCAATCAATGGAGTAAAAAAAA
>JAJHUR010078622.1:22018-36472 GCA_027495735.1 Lutjanus campechanus
GTTTGCCAGGGCTGAACACGGCCCTGGTGAAAACAGTCGCTGTAGTGCTGGACCAGTCAGCATGTGTGGTGCATGTCTGTGGCAAACACTTCATCACGTTAGTTAATGATGTTACTTAGTAAATGACGTGAGATGTGTGATGCTTGATGCTTGTAGCTCGAAGGGAGTCAGAGAAGAGCCTTAGTGATGGTGTAACTAAAGTTTTTACTCCGAAAAAACATGGCCCTACCATAAAACATCTGCTTTTAGCATGAAGTTTGGTTTAACAGTCTGTCCACTCAAATGACCACATTTTAACATGGAAAATTCACATATATTGAGGTGGCCAATGTTGTAATAATGAACCTCGTAAACAGTGTAAACACCGACTTGTTTTCTACTTCTCTCTGCTTGTATTAAAAGTTCACATAATCAGCACAAACTGGTTCACATCGTGCACCCCCCTCCTCCACTGCTCCAAGCAGATAAGTCCTGGGCTGAGTTTCAGTCCTGTCCGCCCCTGAGTTGTAATGATATCTGCACTTTTGATCATCAGGGACCTCAGTCAGTAGTCCTTGTATGTTAAATATTTTTGCAGGATGAAGGTTAACATTTCAAAGGTCAAGAGTTACCTCTCACATCTTGCCTAATTTTAAATAATCATTGCTGAGTGCAGAGATTTGAGTGACATCTTTTGTAAAGATGGATTGAAAATTGAAATCTTCTAATTTGTTCCCAAGATTCCACCTGTGTTTACTCGGACTGTCTGTATCAGAGAAAGTACAGATGCTGTAAATATTTGTTCACACCTCCTTTATTTCTCCCAGCACAGCAAACACTTGAAGTGTAAACTGTTTGGCAGATGGCTACATCAAAATTCAGAGCAAAGACGTTCTTGTTTTTTCAATAAAATTCCGCTGCAATCAACGTCATGTATCAAGACAGGTACCAGAATTTTTATGGCAAATTGAGTTTCAAAATGACTGCAAATGTAAAAGTGACTTTGTGCCTAATGTGTATTGATTTGCTAATTTGTTTGTGATACATTGCGTGCATGGTTATAGAAAGCTCTTTATTTTGCTTTGCTTTTGAATTGTATTCCCTCTTATGGTACTTGGCAAAGTTTCCTTACATACACAGGGGATATGATAAAAAGAAAAACAGCCATTCCTCAGACTCGGAATAGCTAGATATTTTTGATGCATGTCTTTGTTTGCAAACCAATTTCCCCAAAGCCAAAGTGCTACTGGAGAAAACAGAAACCATTTCCCTCCAAGTGGTGTTCCATGGATTTACGAGAGGCGAGGAGCAATTTATAGCTCGGCACTGACAAAAGGAGAAATGGGTCTGTATGAGCACACAGCTTTACACGTTTGATGGAGTTGAGAACGTAAAGAGTTTGGATTGTGAATATTCATTCCAGGGACACACACAGAGCAATGTATTTATCTGTCTGGCAGACCGCTGGGTGGATATCAACTCCCCTTGTTTTATCATCTGTGGTGCATCTTGTCTTGAGGCAGTCTCTCCCTCCCTCTCCCGCCCTCTTTAAAGTTCTGTCGTCGTTCCGAGCCGGAATTGTCTGTGGCCGATGGAAGTGCCTCTATCTGACCCAGATCATCGGAATGAGTTTTCTCACTGCGAGCATTCTGGAGACAATTCCCTGGCCGAGGAATGGAAATAAACCATTGGCTGAAACATCAGATAAGGGAAGAACAATCAGTCATTGTATGTGTGTAAACATGCATTTGTGTGTATTTGCAAGTGTGTGTGTGTGTGTGTGTGTGTGTGCGTGCATTCGTTCATGCAGGCCTACATGCACATGCCAATATGTGTGCATTTGTCAGTGTGTGATGGAGTACCAGAGATCCTATCAGGCTAATACCTCTGTTGGGCCTTTGACTAGGCTGAGTGCTTCTCCATAGTAATTCTGCCCTCAGTGTGCTTGTCCGCCTCACAACTGAGCGACAGAAAAAAAAAAACAAAGGCAGGCAAGGGAAAGGGGTATGAGAGAAAGGGAGGCACACACACTGGAGGGGGGTGAATATGGAGAGCATGTTAATGTTATCGGATGTTGTGGAGTGCAGGTGATCAAGCCCAGAGGAGTCAGTGGGAGTCCAAGCAGATTGTGTTGTGTGTGTGTGTGTGTGTGTGTGTGCTTGTATTTTATCAGTGCTGGGAAACCTGGTAATAGCGAGTGTGTGGATTACACAATCATTATGTTCAACTTCCACTCCTTAACACATGCTGAGTGGAAACTATTTCCCACAAGGCATGGGAGAACACACGCTACCATTCACACAAAGCCTGCCAATTTACACAAATTTCTCTATGGTGGAATGTAAATGACTCTTAAAATATTGAAATTTTAGTTGTGCAATTGCATTGTTAAGCCAAAATAAAAATGAGCCACGCTATCTTTTCCAATCTGCCACTCAGGAGAGGAGCTTTAGCTCCACGGGGACTGTAGAATATTTATGTCACATGATTTCTGTATTAAAAAAAAACTTCTTTCAAACTTTCAAACTATTTTCACTGACTGCCTCTTGGCAAGTTAAGTGAGGTGCAGATTCCAAGTAAAGTTTCCAAGAACGGCTTTAAAGTTTATGTTTGATTGTGACGTTAAAATGGTGAAATATGTCAGATATATATATAAAGCACTACACTTTAAAGGGCCAGTCAACACAAATCACAAAAAAAATATATGGATCCACCTCACATGTCCCTCGTGGCACCCACCTACAGAGAGAGTTTTAATTTTATGTGCCAAGTTCTTGATACATCCGCCTCTGAAACTTGTGCCAAAATCCCAATGCAGTAGAGGAGAACTGAATTCTGTTTGTGCAGCTCAAAGCACTGAAAAATTACATTTGAAAAACTCTACAGTGGTGTGTCCTTCCTCTGTGCTCTGGATAATCCAAAGACTTTCAAAGTAGCAACTGACAGCGAAATCTCTCAAGTATTGGCACATGAAACTACATCTCCAAAAGAGTTGGGATGCTGTGTAAAATGTAATTAAAAACATAATGCAATGCTTTGCAAATTATTTTTGATTTGTATTCAACTGAATATGGGACAAAGAGAACATATTCAATGTTAACACTGCCTATTTTTTTGGAATCAGTGATTATTTCCAGAAAATACATTTTTCAGATATTATTTGGGTGAACCAACCCTTTAATACTGTGAGTAATGATAAGTCCAGGCTGTAAAATGTCAGAACTCTGTGTATCACAGAGGCACCCACTCCAGGCCACCTGATTGTCAGCACAGTGACGTAGTTGCGCCTTTATCAAAAGCTAAAGCAGTGGGCGTCCTTTTTGGCGAGAGACGCGCAACTGTAACATCCACTGTTTGATTCCAGCTGGAGGCTTTTATTGCGTATCATCGCCTTCTGTTTCCATTTACCCTTTTACTAGTCCATCCATCCTCTCAACTGCTTATCCTGTTCAGGGTTATTTTTGCTAATGTACCTGAATTTTGTATCTGTAGAATTACCACAAGAGGCTTTTGGATGCGCTGCCTCCTCTCCCATCCAGATCGTTCTGAGCTGAATGGATAATGTGTGAATGACATTACAAATTATGAATTTTGAATTGAAACAGTCATTGGAGCCAAGCCCTTATCATGCAGACACAAGAGCAGAGCTACTCCTGAAAAGAGACTCTTAAACAGAAGAGCTCTCAATCTACCCAAAACCACATGCAGATATAATATAGGTGCAATTTAGAGAAGCATATCATTGATGTCATTTACAAATCTTGTATCACCCATTTACCCATTTTGTAAGAGACAGGAGCTCATGCCCATGCAAATGTCATGGGAAATATCAGCTGTGGGACTTGGGAGGGTTGATAGGATGGGTTTTCGGTGGAGATTTGTACTATGCGGGACAAATATTGTCATTTTTTCACTGTGCTATCTTTTGAACACTAATGAAGGGGCAAGACTGAGACTCTAAAGCCATGCTAGCAGCTCTATGAGACTAAAGCCTACATAAGCACAGAGGCTTGCTACTGTGCTCACAATGACAAAGCAAAAATTTTTTTACTCAGAACCACAAATTTAACTGTCATGGTGGCTGTAGGAAAAAATTCACTAAATTCCACACTCGGGGTGCCATGGATATCCAGGCATGGGAAATTATTTTCTATGGGAGGGCCATATGAGAAACTGTGCTGTGGGCCAGACACAAATACTTGCCTACTTAGTGGGAGGAATGAGGTCTCTGATGAGCACAAACGAGGGCATCAAAGTGCTTTCCACAGCTTTCCCGGTGACTTTAGTGAAATAGTTCTTTGGATTCCATGTCTTGTTAAATAACCTTCCTTGAGGGTCGACCTTGCGCTTTTTTCCTCTCATCTTGGCCACAAAGCTTCTGTACAATACCGCTGCCACTTGTGAAACATCTCTCACACTTCAAATCAGTTGAACTTTGACCTTGTTTGCCACTTACCTTTCAAAGCGCAGCCAATGAGATAATAACTCTGTGTGACTACATAGACGCATGGAAGTGACACAAGCAGAGAGGGGGGAGAGAGAGTGATGGTCGAGTCTTAAAGGGAACCTCAGACCCACGAAAGATCTCGTGAGACTGGTCATTTTAACATTTGTACAACATGCACAGTGAGGAAACAACATGTACAAATCTTGCGCGAGTATTGCAAATCAAGGGTTCCCTTCTAGACACAAGAGTGATGGAAGAGACATGTTTCAGAGTCACTAAACTCTGTAACACAACATTAAAAACACACCATGATCTCACCAGTGAAAGTAATGGTAATAAATTTCTTATCATTTTGAGGCGCCTTTACACAGTAACTCTGTTAGTCACCCTTACTGAATTGCCATGTGATGAAATGGTGGGACAATTACTTTTGTCTACAAGGTCTAAAACTTTCAGGGTATGCAGTACAAACAACAACATAAACAATCTGGACAAAGGCATCAAGTGAATAAAGCAACGGTTATAAATAAAAGATACAGTTCATTATCATTACAAATAAACACAGCACTGACCAGTATAAAGGCCCAGTGGTTTAATGGCGAGCAAAATGATATCAACTGTTTTTGCTAGATTTTAATTGCAATATTTCTAAATGCTGATGATGGCCTTGGGGGCAACATGGAACCACTGAGTGGGCTGGATCTGCCCAGGTCAGATGGATGTCTCTACCAAATTTTATAGCAATCCATCCAATAATTGCTGAGAAATGTAAGTCTGGATCAAAGTGGTGAACCTACCAACCGATCCACATCTCCCTCCCACGAGCCATTCTAAAAACATCTGCTGTTGTGTTAGCTGTAGAGTTACATGTTTTTTTTTTGTTTTTTTTCCACCGATTTTGGAAAGAAAATCGCCCAACATTCCAAGCTGGCCGTGTTAATTTTACAAACCTTATGTCTTTCTATGCAGTCAACTGTGGCCAGCTCCACGTACAGATGTTGAGATTAACTGCGGGTTGACTAGTGCAGATGTGTGTGCACTGTAATTCAGACATCAAACTGACAGCTTGGCAGCTCTAAGTGTTCAACCAACTGTGCTGCTGTCACAGGTTCAGGCCTGGCTGCCTCGATGCGGCATACACGACTGACGTAAAAAAAAAAAAAAAGAAAGAAAGGGGGAAAAAAAGCGCGGAGCTGCTGCAAGTGAACAGATCTGATCTGTCTGCAGATATGTCTCCTAAAAGTGGGTTCAATTATTGGAATGTAAGCATGTGTGAAAGACACCTCAAGATGTTCCATGTCAAGGATTTAATTGCTTATATGCTACACCCACTGATCTCTGTGTATGTGTGTGTGTGTGTGTCTATGTGTGTGTGTGCATCTTTGTGTGTATTTATGACAGCTGTTGCTATTGTACATTCACCTCCGTGACAGTTAAATATGCAGAAGACGTGTCAGGATTTAATTGTCACACTGTGACGCTCTCATCTTCAAGCTGATTTGACTCCACTTGAGCAGTGAAAAGTTCTTCAATGGGAATTCTATATGACAGCCTCATCTATTTGCAATAATGATCACGTCCAGAAGCTGTTTTCAGCTGTTTAAGATGCTAAATGCTTTACTAATAAATGTACAAAATGGATTGTCTTTCTTTGAAGGTTAGGAATGACTGGATTGAGGCAATATATCAAAATACATTGTTCCAAATGTCGGTAAAAGAGGTGGACGGGCATGCAAGAAAGTACATTGCCTCTGTGGGTTGTTTGACAGGGTATGTCTCACATGGTGTTGTGGATGATAGTGTCATCTGTTATTGTGTCCTTGAATTCCTAGAAGAGGCAAATAGACCTGGATGGATGGCCTTTTAGCGGCCGTCCTGTCAAGCAACACAAAGGTTATTTCTGTCATGACAAAGAGCCCAAAATGACACAAACTGACAGATTTACATAACAGCCATTGTTGAGTGGTTACACACTCTTGCTCACCTATCTTCAGCATGAAATATACCTACAATGATGTGAAGGGGTTGTGCTTCCCCCAAGGGGTTGTGATTAGTAGAATGCAGGTGGCAACTGTGACTTCAATCAAAATTTAAAAAAAAAATAATTACAGTGTTTTTTAATGAGCTGAAAAATTGTGTTTACATGGTGGCACAGTGGTAAGCACTGTGCATTTTGAAGGTTGATACAATATATGGTAAAACAAAATAAAAAAATCAGAAGATATGTAGCAACATCATACTGCCAACTGAGTGGGAGCTTCCTTTTGAAAAACCTGAAAGAAAATAGATGGAGCAACAGCCCAATGAAGCCTGCTAGCTTTAAACACGATGAGGCTTTGTCAAATCAGGTGTGATGCTCCTTTTGTCTGAGTCAAGTGATTTTTAAAAAAAGGTTTAATGGACCAGTATGAGGGGTTTAGCAGTGTCTAGCTTGCGGATTGCAAACACCTATTCCCTCCCATTCCAAGCATGTAGGAGAACCTAGAGCGGCTGCAACACAAAAGGTCATGTCTAAAGCCAGTGTTTGGTTATGGGCTACTGCGGAAACATAGCAGTGCAATATGAAGGCCTCTGTGGAAAAGGACCCGCACTCTCCATTCCAAGGTAACAAAAACACAAAAATTCTAATTGTACATTGAGTACACAGCAATGAGAACATACCTATGCATATTATATTAAATTTCTGCCATATTCTGCCACTAATTCCCTGTAAATCTTACACCCTGGACCTTTAACAATGTAGAGATGGATCTGTCTGATGAATTGATTACATGCCTCACAAATCAACACAGTCATCAGATTCAGACTGTTCTGCATTAAAAACTGTTAGTTATTGAGTAGATGACAGACTGTTGTTTGTGTTTGAAAAATAACAATGATAATGCAAACTTGCCAGATACTGTAATGCAGCTGTTTTCATCTGTCTATACTGTACTAGGCCACACTGCTGCAATAATACTTGTGCTACTGTATGTTTTCTTATTATGAATCTGATCCCATATGTTCTGCCCCCTTTGGTAAATGTTTCTGCTTTTAAATGCCAGAAATCCATCACTGACAAAATGCGTCAAACTCTGCAAAAAGATTTATTGCAATAAAATACTGATAATTGAGGTCAAGTTAGCAGTCCTTAGCACCAAGCCTGTACTTAAATAACACCGCAAATAAGAGCTAAGATTTATGAATAAGCAGATCAAATACCACATCCACCAGATCTACCTGTAGAGTTTCTCTCAGTGTTTCTGTCTTTCTCTCTTAAACTCACACAATTCCACTCATCTCCTTGGGTCTTTTGCCCTTTCTCCAGCCAGCACACGTATACACCAACACACACATGCACACCTACCTTGAGGGTGTGTGATGCATGCAGTCAGGCCTGATAAATGAAAGTGTCTAGAAAGAGGAATGAGTTGGTGCCTTGACCTCCCTCCTGGCATGGGCATCCTTCTCCAGACTGCCTTATCACCAGACAAATGGTCACACTGGTACACACATCACTCCCTAAAAAAATGTGCACTTCTAAAGTAGCCCACCAAGTATTCAAGCCATCAACCTAAAAAAAAATGTCCAAGATCATACACAGAGGACATGCTGCTTCTCACTTCTTAAAGGACTGAAAACAACTTCAGATAAATGGTCTAAACTACACTCTGGTGCCCACAGTTCTTTTTTGTGAGTCGATTCAACTGTAGGAACATCCATTTTAAATGATCACATTCAACTATATGAGTCTTTAAGGTAAAAGCTCCTCAATTACTGGATTCTTAATGAAAAACTCCCTTGGATCAGTTGATTTAAAAGTGAATGAAGCCTAATCCTGCAGATTAGGCTTCCTAAAATGGCCATAATCATTGTAGCAGACACTTAAATTCTTCAATCAAAACTTGCCCTTGTAACCTATTTTGTTAACAATAAATGCTCATGCAATTCATTAATCACTGCTGGAAAACTGAGTGCATATTAATTGAAAGTTTTCAATAGTCAAAATAAAAAGTCACAATTAACATTGGGTTTGTTGCTTTTTTTGTTTTGTTTTGTTTTGTTTTGTTCATGAAAATTCTCTGTAATGACTTTCATTGTGAATTCAGAAAAGAGTGCAGGCAAAAGAAGAAAAGTTTGAAATGAATCATTGAAAATATCTATTTAATAGAAGCAGACTCCACTTTTGAAATAATTCACACATAAACTCAACACTTTTTGAAGCTTTTTTAAAGAGAGTTTGGTTTAACAGCTTGTCCACTTTAAGGTGGAAAGAAGGTAAAGGGGGTATCTTAAGGTTAATATTTCACCTGACCTGTTATGAACCTTGTAAACAACATAAAGTAATTTAGGAACTGGGGCTAAAACCAATCTGCAATCAAACTAGGGGTTCTGCTTTGCTTGGACACATGTCATGTACATTATGTGGCATTAAACACATGGTTAATGTTGTAAAAGAGTCAGTTAAGTTAGGTTTGGGCAATAAAACTACAAATACTTGGTTAGGTTTAGGCAACAAAACTACTGGATTGGGTGTAGACAACAAATACTTGGCTGGATTTAGACAACAAAACTGCTTGGTTAGTTTTAGACAACAAGTACTGGTTAGGTTTAAGAACAGAATGTGGTCCAGGTTAAAATAAGCACATTACAGATGTCACGAGGCTGCAGTCAAGCATGTGGCAAGAAGGTCAAGCATGTCATGAAACTCAAGTAACTTAAAGCCAATGAGAGAGTCGAAAAGAGTCAACGCTGACTTTTGGTTTCACACGGGACTCAAAATCGTCCATCCACACCACCTCCTCCGTATGTGGGCTTTCTTGCTCTTTAACCCAGCCTCCTCCATATGTGAGATTTGAGTTGCAATAAGCTGCTTGCACAGACGACCAAAAAGCCTGCTTTTTTTCCGGTGAGGACAGCCTGACCGTAATTATACTGATAAATAGACAGCCATAAGCATGCTGCTGAGCTTCTGTGCCATTAAAGTTATCTTTCTCATAACATTTCCACTGGCATTAAATTGTCAGCAAGGTAACAACTGACAGACTCTGAAGAGATCAAGTAGATTGAATGTGAAGAATCAAATCTTCAAGTGTCCTTTATGTGTGATGTGGTCACTGTCTGTAGTGACTGTGAGTGAGTGATAGAGAAAGTGTGTGTGGGTGTGTGTGTGTGTGTGTGTGTGTGTTAGTCTGAGAGTGAGAGAGATGGTATGGCTGGCACTTGGGTCACTTTTTTAGATTTAATAATTCATCTCTCAAATAGATCAATAAAAAGATAGTTCACTGAAATGCTGCTCTCCTTTCAGCACTTAAACTATTAGAAGAGTGTGTGTTTGTGTGTGAGTGCAGATGTGAATTTGTGGTATGTGTGTGTGCAGGGGTGTGTGTGTGTGTGTGTGCAACATGTAATAAAGTTTATTTGTAAATGTGTTAAATATGTTCACAGTAAACAGAAGAAGTAAACAGTGTGATGTTTCTGTCCTTGCATGCCTGCAAAGTTACAGATAATGCGCGTCTACTGAATGTCTACAGACTGTGACCCCATGTTTGAGGACTCCTCCATCTCAGTCAGAATACTCAGTGTGCCACATTAAAAATATTCCCCCTGGCCAAAATTCAAATTTGGAAAGATTCCATTGCTCTTCCCTGGCCTCATCAGTAAATTGAAGAAGGCCATATGAGGCAGTATTACATAAACATTTGCGTGTGTGTGCATGTGTTTCAGAGAAGAGAAAAACATGATCTATCTATCTGTCTATCTGTCTATCTATCTATCTGGATCGTCAAGTGTCATGCAACATGAAAACCAGATTCTCTGACCTATATTCTCTTGTTATTTCGTGCCTCTGAGTGTTTCTTTGAAGACACATCTTTTTAGGTGAGTCAGTTGTTGTCGAGTCATTAGATTTGATTGTGCTTTGCATGAGCGGGAGAGGAAGAGAAAGATGAGAGAGCAAAGGGCAGCAACAGGCCAGTTCAAGTATCATAGTATGGCTGAGATAAAAGTCAACATGTAATGGCAGAAAATGAAATTCGTGTATATTATTTTAAATACTGAACCTGTTTGTTTGTGTGTTGCCTCACGCAACGTGGTGTAATGTGGAGAAAAAGGGGGAAAAATAGTTGAAAGAGACCCATGATGCACATCATGACTCATTTTAGCAGCGACATGATTTGACGTGAAAAAGGCAGCGTTTCTTCCTTTTGTTTCTACTTTACTTGACAGGAATAGGGAGGAGAAATGACAGCAATGCGAGACAGGAATGAGACACAGACATACAGGTTACGGCATATATGGATGTGATTGAAACAATGTTATGACTGGATTGTATGCAAAGTTGCCCGCCCTGGCATGAACCTCTATTGGAGTCTTGTTTTCCATTTCTTCCACCATCTTGGCATTTTTCCCTGACTGACAGTCTCTCTCTGATGGTGACTTGTTTCCTAAAGAACATAAAAGATAATGAAGTAATATTCTGTAAAAAATCAAATGGATGCTTAGATTTGTTTGTCTTCCAACCACAGCCCTCATTTACAAAAACATTCTTAGATTTATATTTGAAATTAGGCACGGGCGGTACCAAGGTATCATGATATACCAGGGTAGTAAGAAATCCCAAGGGGATGATTTTCAATACAAATACAAATACAGATGCTGCTCTTTCTATTGAACTGATACACATAGACTGTATTGCACCTCCAGAGGTTAGTTTCTCTACTGGTGGACAAGGCAGCGCAGCCTACAAACATGGAGATAAAGTTAGAGTGAGTGGAGGAAAAGATAAGCAGTGAAGTTGTCTTTCTGGCAGTTAATGTACAGTTGAAGTTTGAGCGAATATAAGCTGCAGCTTCTCAGGACCAAAGCAAAGGCTCCGAGCATGTGTTGTCTCCCAACTGTAGGAGTTGCTATGGTGATCAGCTCTGCTTATGTTGCGGGAGTACTAGCTGCAGTGGAGTATTGTGGAGATGGGCTGTTTTAACCACGCTTTACACTGTTATAATACCATATACCCAGGTAAAATATGAAAAAGTAGATACCACCCAAGCCTACCTGAAATTAGTCTCATTATCATCATTTCCCACTGTGTGCTTAAGTTCAATTCATAAAAGATACTGAACATAAAAAAAACCTTGCTTACACAGGTTCTGTGAAGCCTGTTTGTAACTTGCGCACCTGTGATCTATAAATCTCAAAATTAACTTAACTGACACCTGCCTCACAATCAGTGATTTCCCCATAGATAATGCTGGCTGAGGGTTTAGTCAGGAATAGAGGGAGAGAAAAAAATAGAAGACAAGATGATGGTGATGGTAAAGGAGATTGAAGACAGGAAACACATATTACTTGATGGGCTAACTAGTGGGCTGACAAAGCCAAACACATAGCTGGGGCTGCCATACCCTTATATAACCAGCAAGAATCTCTGAAGTCAAGTCTAGACTGAAAGACTTAGAGATAAGATTCTGCCTTTAAACAATGATTTAATTATAAGCGTGTTAATGTGACAGAAAATCCCTTTGAGCAGGCTTTCATTTGGCTAAATTCTGATATAAATTAGCACTTATAAATCAACTCAGTGTCGGGGTACGTTTAAGAGAAATGGTACACACACACACACACACACACACACACACACACGACAGTGAGTCAGTGGAGCAGCAGACAATGTGTGAAGCAGTCATGAGTTTTACTATTCCTAGTAAAACATGCTCTATAAAGTTCTGTTGTTACTCATGTCCCCATAAAGCTCAGTTTTACTCCTGAGACACAAATACAGTATGCATACTGTGAGACTTTAACACACACACACACCAATCAATTTACTGTTATGCCACAGTGTTGGCTAGCTATGTCATTCTTTTTGTATGGTCATATACAGATTCTTGTAAACAGTAAATTTTCCTCCTGAAAACACTGGACCACTGGAGACCACATGCACACACCAGAGTTCAGGTGGCAGTGTGGGCCAGTAAGTCATTTTAAGTGTGGACGGTAAATTTCTCTGGAGTTATGAGAGACAATGAAAAATCTTTGCTTTCACATGGGGTCAAAGTTCACAGTAGTTCCTCTCTGAAGCAGCCATCTAGCTCAGGTTGCAACTAAACATCATTTTAATTGTCCATTAAACCACTGATTGATTGGGTAATTTGCCCCCATCTTCGAAATGTCAGACATTAGTTGAAGATGTTCATCACTGACATCTTCAAAAGTCTTCTTTTTTCAACAAACAGTCCAATATCCAAAGACATTCGATTTACAGTGGTATAAAACAGAGAGATGAGGCAGAGAAACTGGAATCAGAGAATGTGGGGAATGTTATGTTAATAATTGACTTAAACAAGACACATTTTTCCAAAAATTGTTGCTATATAGACTGATCATGTCTATATAGTTGAATATAACTTGTTGAAGGATTGTGATACAGCACAGCCATATCTAAAGCTTTCATTCATCGTCAATATTCATCTTGTTATTTTCAGTCCAAATGTTAGCAGTAATTCTCTTTTCAAATTATGTGCAATCATTTCCTAAATCAAAGGGGAGTATTTGTCTTTGTTTGACATTTTAAGAATAATCTACTATCCATGCAGAAAACTTCACATTAATGCCAGGGTGATTCTCACCGTCCCAGGCCTCAAATATTTGTCAAGGAGGTTTAATAACCTGACTTTTACGGCACAACCCAACTTTACCAATAACTTTTGGAAAATCATGTTGTTACTTGAGGTCTCTGGATCTTAATTGGGTTCTGGCTGAGCAAGGAATGTTGATCTTTTTTGGCTCATTTTGAGCTTTGGCTGAGTTAATTTGGCTTCAACTTGGAGTGGGTACAAACTTTTAGGCACCCGACAGACTCTGTATAGAGAGTTAACGACATGATTTGACATGAAAAAGGCAGTGCTTCTTCTGTTTGTTACTTTATTTGACAGAAATAAGGGGATATGACAGCAAGGAGAAAAAGGGACCCTGACATACAGGTTATGTCATAAATTGATGTGTTTGAAAATATGATATGACTAGACTGTATGCATTGTATCCTGCCTTGAACTTGTATCTAGATCTTGTTAATGTCTCTTCCACCATCTGGGCAGTTTTCTCTGACTGACAGTCAGACCTCTTTTCCGAGGACAATAAAAGATAATACAGTAATATTCTGGAGAAATCAAATGGATATTTAGATACGTTTGTCAAGGAGGTTTAATAATCCAAATTTTACAGCACAACCCAACATGGCCAATAACTTTTGAAGAATCATGTTGCTAGTTTGGGTCCCTTGATCTTACTTGGGCTCTGGCTGAGCAACAGATGTTGATCTTTTTGGCTCATTTTGAGCTTTGACTGAGTTGACTTGGAACAGCTTCAAGCGACTTGGACTTTTCTACTTCTTTCGCGCTTTCACAACAAAATGTTGCTCACACAATCACACACACTGATGGAATGGCCATTAGGGGCAGTTTGGGGTTCAGTCTCTTACCCAAAGACACATCTTCCAATTAGTGGATGACCCGTTCTACCTGCTGAGCCACAGCTGCCTATGCATACAGAGTAATTGAAAATATGTGCTAATTCGTTAGCTCCTAGATGCAAATGCCCCTCTGTTTTCATTTGCCACAGACAATTAAATCTATTTCAGAGTTCAAAGTATCCATATTTACAACAAGCAAAAACAGTGGTAGACAACCAGCAAATAACAGAACATAGAGTACAGTGCAGTTCAGAAGGAGATTCTACAATGTCCAGGTCAAAGAACAAAGAGTCCATAAAGCAACTGTGCAAATTAGGAATCTGCAGACAACAGTTGGCAGGAGGGACAAAGGAAACCTTGTACCTCTTGGTCCTCATGACAGCCACCTTAAAACAACAACCTGAGGGAAACAGTTAAAATTCTGGCCAAAGAGGGTGATCTTGGTACTCCAGGAGGGAATGTACCTTTCAGGAGGGAATGTACCTTTCAGCACAACTCTTATTAATTCCGATATCATTACTGTAACATCTAGTATGAGTATTATTATTTACATACAGCTTACACATTTATATGTACTACC
>JAJHUR010078623.1:0-12321 GCA_027495735.1 Lutjanus campechanus
CAGGCTAGCTGGTAATCCCTTAATGAAAACTGGAATGGTGCAGTATATGGACACCCCTGAGAACATAATACACACACACACATGCACGCACACACACACTCTCACAAACACACTCTCATACATTCATAGGCACAAATTTGTAAAACTATGCATGTGAGAACACTTAGTCAGTATCTGTAACCATGAAGTTCCCATGCACTTGCAGTTGTATACTAATGTTGGGTCCAATGAGAATCTTTGTTGCTTTCTTTCTAATGATGTCACTGGAGCGGGGTGTTTCTGAGGGCATCACTGTACAAAACAGAACTTTAGGCTACATAAACTGTACAAACACACAACCTTATAACTTTATTTGGGGTGACAGTAGCTCAGTCTCAAAGGACTTGCCTTGGGGACCAGAGGGTAGCCAGTTCAAGTCCAGCTCGGACAAAAAAGCACAGAATGGACTGATAGTTGGAGAGGTGCCAGTTTACCTCTTCCCCTTGAGCAAGGAAAGGTAGCTTTACTTTTTGCTAAAGTAGCCACTCCTAGCAACCTGAGACTGTCTCAGCTAACTGCCTTTAGCAACTACCTGAGTCAGTCTCAGGTTGGTAGGAGCCACAGTGGTAAGAAAGGTCTCTCCCTAGGCGCCTGTTTAACAGGAAACATGAGCAATTAGCACTCTACTAGCCATTTCATGATAACTTTAACCATTACAGCTAGGTGCTCAACCGAGAACTTTTTAACCTTAACCCTAAAACTTGGTCTTGAGCCTTTAAGACCTCCTGTAGGAGGTGAGGACTGACCAAAGTGTCCTCTTGTTTAAAACTAAAATTTGTCCTTTCAGAGATGGAAGTACAAGAGCACAGACACACACATACACAGTCATGCCTGCTTGCATGACCAGATACAGACATGTGGAAATATAGACTTTCTCCTGTACACACATGCACTCATAATTCTAATAAACTATAAACGCACATGCAACTCATGCATTAAGTAGCACATATTTATCCATATATGAAGACGCACTTGCACACACACGCAGACAACATACTGTGCACAGGGACCTAAATACACCAGAGGAGTAAATATCTTCTTTGCTGACAGATGGGCTCCAATCTGTAGTTTCCCAGTGTGTGTGAGCGTGTGTATGTGTTGGTGACTGAGTGAGTGTTTCCATATGTGTGTGTGTGTGTAGTTTGTGTGTGCAAGCTATATATAAATCTACAGTGAGAAACAACATGTTGACTTTAGTTTGCCCCTCTCGTGAGCCAACACAGGAAGTGTGTGTCTGTCTGTGTGTTGAATGCATGCTTCCTCTAGTGACAGACATTTACAATGCACTACATTAATACAGTTGCACTGTTTTGTTAGGCTTCTTGTTAGTAGACTCAAAAGACACATACGAAACACATGGTAAGTGAATTACTGAAAAACCCACAACACCAACATTCATAAGATTTAGCGTTCATGTTTATATATTTTTTGGTACGTGTGTGTTTGTTGCAGAGCACCAGGCCTGCTGCCGATGGAGTCTTTCACCATGGTGGCTGTGAAGATGCTGAAGGAGGAGGCCTCAGCTGACATGCAGAATGACTTCCAGAGAGAGGCTGCACTGATGGCTCAATTTGACCATCCAAACATCGTACGACTCCTAGGTTAGTGTGTGTGTGTGTGTGTGTGTGTGTGTGTGTGTGTGTGTGTGTCAGAAGGCCAAAATCAGATTTACAAAGAGGCTGCACTCACATCTGGATTTTATATTGTGCAGTTGATGGAGCAGTGTGTTTGCTTGAGAGATAATGAAAGTACAAACACAGATACAGAAACGCAGAAAGAGATTAAAAAAAAAGAAAGAGAAATAGTATAAGAGAAAAAGAAAAGGAGGAGCAAGAGAGCAAAGGTTTCAGCTCTCTTTAATATATTTTTTCATTGGTTAAATGATTGTAAAGGTACAGGTAACGTAAAGGTGGACCAATAACTGATTCAAGAAAAAAAACTAAAAATGACAAAATATGGACATACAAGGTTTCTGTCCAACTGCAACTGTATGTGAAAATAGTTAAATCCTTTTGCAGACAGAGCTGCGCAAAAATCTTATAAATTATTTCCTCTTGGGATTACAATTCTGACGTATTTCTCCTGATTTTTGGCAAATTTCCTCATCTTTTCTACTAAAGTCTACAAGACAACACAGCGACACCAAATCAGACTAAGTATTCCAGTTTCTTAAGTAAAGTTTTACAGGAAATGGGCATACATTTTGTAAAAACAACTACATCAATTTCCTTTCACAACAACCTGGTTGGTTGTTTTCATCCTTTAAAAGTTATCAAAATGCAGGAAGTTCGAAAGTTTCTGGTTCTGCTGCATTGATTTTGAAGCAGATTGTTTTTTTATCATCATAGACTTGAGAATGTTATTGGAGTACAATGTTTTTTTGTTTTTGTTTTTTTTAACTTTGTAGTCTTTGTAGGAAGTGGTGGTGGTAGGAAGGGAGATGAGGGAGATGTTTTGTCTAAAATATTTAGTCTTGGCAACTAGAGCGTGATTAATGTTTTATGGTTTGGCGGAAGGTTAGGCAACAGGTTCTGAAGTAGGACCACACACAGTCTTGCTCTTTTTCTAATCTTCTTTTCTCAAACAATGTTTTGCTGAACAAAATCCCAGTTTTTTTTGGCTCACATCTTTATCAGGAGCCAAACAGAAGTGCTGGTTTAGAACCAGTCATCCTACTGGATAAGTGCATCATTCAGCAATTAAGCCATCATCTGTGTCACCTGTATAGACCCTTTTCACAGCAGCCATTTTGTGCGAACACAGGTGTTACCAATGATACTAATTAAGGTTCTGTTTCATTAAGGTCAGACAGAGTCAGGGTGCTGCTTTTGTGCATGTTGGCTCACTGGAAAGGCTCTGCTACACTAAATAAACCAGGACCCTAATTATAATAATTGGTAACACGTGTTTAATTTGCTATTTCACATCAATATGGCTGCTGTGGAAAAGGTCTACTGCGGCTCTTCTTTACTTTTTACATGCTTACATGATGTTGCTGGACTGTGAGCACTTCATGCTCAAACAAAAACAGCAGCCAATGACTTAGTCGCCACTACACTACTTCAAAATAAGATGATCAAAGTTAGAGTTATCTCATGAGAAAACACCTAAAATCAGTTTTCAAATCTATGTGGCGATAGTGTGTTTAATTTACTTTACCAGAAGTAATATTAATTGCATGAAAAAAAGGTCTGTTTTTGGCCTGAATGCTGAGGAAAGATTTTTAAAAAAAAAAAAAAAACCTCCGTTGCTAGTTTTCTTGATTATCCGAGTCATAAAAAAACAACCAAAAGATGGAAGTGAAGTAATCATGTGAAAATAAAGGGGAATTACACTCAACCGCCCTCTTCGTACGTTTCTACCTTGGGGGTGTTTTTTGTGAGTTTGAGCCCTCACAGACTGTAATTCTTCTGAATGAAGTCATTTCCCTCAGATCTTTTTCATTGTAGTACTGCAAAACCACTAGAGAAACAGACGGGACTGTTTGCCAGTAAACAAGTGCTGCTTGACAGCTAATATGCCTTTGCTGGCCTGAGTAAAACAAATGTCTTCCATTAAAGTTTATCTCTACTAATACAGCCTATCTAATCTAATACAAACAGCTCGCATCCAAATATATTTCCAGGAAGACATGCAACAATACTACAACACTCTCTACTTGGTGCTGTCAGAGAGTAAACAGAGCCATTGGTCACTGGCTGTGTAGAAAGGAGTTTGTTTACTCTGGTCCATTTTGCTGCTTCTGTGGTTGTGAAATATTTTTAAATCAACATTCACAACTGCAGGAAAAAAATTTGAGTTTTCAGACGCATATCAATCTTCTGTATAGTGTGTTTTCTGCTCAGTTTTGAGTGCCGTTCGTTTTGGTTGACTCATCCGCAGAGTGTCACGCTAACGCTCAAGCCTTTGGTGAACATCAAACCAGAGTTGATTAAATTAACCTCTAATTACCCTCTGGACTAATAATACACCGCAAATCATGTGTAAAAATATATGCAACATCCATAACATGCATGTGTCAAAATTAGAGACGCCATATGTCCGCATGTCATTATGTTGTTGCATGTGTGTGTGCAGGATGGGGCCTCTGCGTTCTGTATATTTAGCGATGGAGTGAAACATTTTGATCCAACTACTGACCTTCAGCCGAGGCTGCTACTGTTGAACTACAGTCCTTTTGTGGACACACGCCCCGCACACACGCCCTAGGGAGCAGTAATCAGAGCTTCGTTCTCTGGGGAGCTGTCATACTCGGTGACCCACAGGACATGAACTAACTGAGCATGACCTCCAAGCCTCCTCTTCTTCCAGGAACATGTTGTTGTTGCAGTTCTTTTGCTGACTTCGAAATCGTAATTGACCTTTCCTAAGTCCTGCCACTTTTGGAACCTCAGTAAACTTTTCTGTTTCCCGTGGGCTACTTAGATACGTTATATGTCCTTGTGTTGAAAATCGAATTTTGAAGATGGTTAAAATATGTTGCTTGGGGACCTGTAAAGGCAATGTATGCAGTATAGTCATGGCTTAAGTCAGCTAATGTTAGCAAAACACTATAAGCTAGCTAATCTACACTGATACTGTAATTAACTGGGTAGTTACTTCTATTAACTAATTAGCTGGCTGATTAATGTAGATTAGTTAGCTAGTTTTTCACACTGTTTTGCAAACATTAGCTAACATAAGATATGACTGCACTGTATGTATGGTTTTCTTTTCAACACAGACAAGCCCAGTACATAACAAGTAGAAGAAACAGGAGAGGAGTAAATTGGCAGAGGTTCAGACAGGAACCAGACCTGCTCAACTGTTACTGGAGCACAAAGCAAAAAGGGGCGGGTCTTAGGAAAAGTCACTTGGATGGCAACACAGTTTAAAAACACCCACATCCCATGTATGTGGATGTATGTCTTTGTGTTTATTGATACTTGTTTGACTTCTACAGTGGTGCAATATGACACCTTGAATTTCCCTTAACCTTGTAAGTAGATTTGTTCCTTGTGTAGCAGCTGGATTCACAAGCTCACTACAGTGAGAATCTGTCTTGCCAGGATTCAAGTTATGCTTGTGTGGCAAAACTGCAGTGGTTCTGACCAATCAGCATCCTGTGAGGAACTACTGCCAGATGATTTAGATGTGACAATGGCAAAAATAACAATATGGCTCCTAGAGGATAGCATGGATACTGTGTTAGTGAGGCGAAGTCATGCCCCTTACAGTGGACCACATGTGACCTAACTTAAGAAAAAATATGACCTGCAGTCAAAGGTGAGATTTTTAAAAAAAAATTTAGTTTGAATTCTGCCATGAATTACACATATGATGTCTGTCAGTTTAAAATTTTATAAGACAAGAAAGCTGTGGTTTGTCATAAAACTGTGGAAGTAAATTATGTTTTAAATTGACAAAATCATGTCAAAATGTATTTAATTCATGGCACAATTTGAATTGGATCAAAAAATAATTTGTTTTTGCCATAGACCACCGTTAATATTTATTTATTTTATTTTTTTTGAAGTAAGGTCCTGTGGGGCACACTGGAAGGGGTGTGACTTCAGCTCTCTAGAGCATCACATCTGACATTGAGAAGTTAGCCCAGACCTGGTGATAGACAGATGGTTTAAGTATTTTTTAAAAGAATTCTTCCCAACAGTTTCCATGGATGACTTTTCAGATGGTTCTGTGTGAACAAAAACATTTTCCATAATGCCTGACTGTATCAAATTATTCCTTTATGATGTTTACACAGTGTAATATTTAAAAGAAGAAATCCCGCACTGTGGATCAGTTTATACACTTTTCTCCTAAATTTAGCTTGACATAGTGTGTAGTGTATAGTGTATTGTGGTATTTTAGGGAACTTTATTTTATTTTGTGGGTTTGAACTAAGTTTGAAAGAGTTTAAAATGACTGAGCTACTGGCAGGTCAGCGAAGTTCCAATTCATATTTCACACAGAAACAGAAGCAGTGAAATGCACTGAATCAAAATTATGATTGTGGCCAGTATGACTCAGTGCACTTACCACATAAAGTGCACTAATCATGGGCTGAATTGGACAGAACATAGATAAAATCTGCAGGGCCTCAAGCTAAACTGGCTATACAAAGAGAAACTGAAACTACTGTCTGATTCCAGTGGGGGTATTTCTTTCCTTGTTGGCAGACCTGAAGATTTGTTATGATTTTTTTCCCGCAGAGCCATAAAGTGCTCAAAATCTGGTTTTGAATGCCAGGTTATATGAATGGCACATCTACAGCTTCTGCAGGGCTGTTGGGGCTCTGCACAGTCTTAACATTGTGTGCTCTAATTCCTCTAAGCAGTGCACACTGCAAAAAAAAGCATTTACAGGAATGCATAGATAAACAAGCAGACAGTCACTCTTTTATAGAGGTAAAGTAAATAAGTAGTAAATGAAGTAGAATGAATTTGGTGAGTGCATACCTCTCTGCCTATGATAGAATATTCTGCAACATGCTGTTACACCCACAAGATTTCATCCCTGTCCTTGGAATTTTAAGGACAGTTCTTGATCATGCAAACATCCCTTTAGGATTTGTCAGTTTAAGTTATTGTCTAGTGAGTCTCATTTATAGCTAAGAAAAGTTCAATGTCCATTGATATGACGGAAACTCTTTCAAACGGGATTTTTAAAAAATAGTACACCACAGGGTTCAGCATTAATCATGGCCCAATGGCCTGTGGCCAGAAAAAGTTACTCCAGGCCCTTTTCCACCAAATAAGCTTTGGTTCTTGAACTGGTTCCATTAAAGAGTCTTGGAACCTCGGCCCCATCTAGCAAACCATGCTGTCCAGCAGTTTTGAGCACACTCACTTTGGTTCCGAGGAAAAACCTGCAAGTTTTTGGTTCTAAAACAATTTATTTTTGGTGGAAATGCTCTGATTCAAAATTAGGTGCTTGAACTGGAACAGAGCCAGTTGCATGGTGGTAGAAAAGGCCAGTCTGTGGCTACCAAGTTTTTATCCCTATGCTGTGAGCCTGTACAGCGTTACGGTCCCACAAATGTCCTGATTCTTTCACACTTAGTTCAGCATTCTATGAAAACAGGGAACAACACTCATCACCGGCTAGCTACTGATATGTTAGGGATACGGAAGTACTAAGCCAACTCACAAAAACAAAAAAACAAAACAGCAACAAAAATTTAGGAGCAAATGGACGTGGAGATTTAAGTGGATATAATGTACTGTGGTGTGTGCTGCCAGTTTCCTCAACTAGAAAAGAAGTCTAGCTCATTTTTCACTGGGAACAATGCCTTCAGGAAACACCACATCACAATTCATGGGAAAAGTTGCAATAAATTGCCTTTTATATATTGCTATGCATAAGTTACATCTGAGCCATCAAAAATGTACTTTGGGCACCAAATTTAGGGGCTCGGTGGCCTGTGAGGTCAGAGCTTAAAAGTATTACCATCTATCCCTGTATCAGAACACTTTCTTTCCACATCAAACATGCAAACAAGCTCAGTTGTGGAGACTGTGGAAGCCCTGCTGCCAAGTGCACACAACATTTCGAGTTTCCAGAAACCTAAATTAAGTTGTCTTAATCACATCTGAGATTCACCACTCCCAAATTTAGAAATTCTCTTTAATTACTTGCATTTGCCCGCAGCATAAGAACACAAGGTTAATTTAGAAACATGCTATGTTTACATCACGGAGCCACTAATGTAAGACTGTACGTCCACTATGCGTGAGAGTTTATTTGTGAGCATGTACACATCACGGATGGTTTCGTCTGTGTTTATGTCTAGGATGAATATTTATTTACCTTTTACAGTGAATGAACTCATTGAATGATATACTATTAAGTGTGGTTTAATGATGTCACTGATGTGTTTATGTGGTTCAGTATTTGTGTTTGGACTCTCAAACCTCTGTGGTGGGAAAATGCACAACTCACAGCCCTGCTGTATATTCTGCAAGTCACAGATCATAAAATGAAAAAAAAAACATTTGTATGCTCTCTCCCTCAGGTGTGTGCGCAGTGGGCAAACCCATGTGTCTGATGTTCGAATACATGGCTCATGGTGACCTGAACGAGTTCCTGCGACGCCGATCTCCAACCCAATCGGTGCGCACCCTCAGCCGCGCCAGCCTGTCGGGTCGCAGCTTTTCCTCTGAGCCTGAGGAGGGACAACTCTCCTGTGCCGAGCAACTGTCGATCTCCAAGCAGATCGCTGCAGGCATGGCCTACCTGTCAGAGCGCAAGTTCGTCCATCGTGACCTTGCAACCCGGAACTGCCTTGTCGGGGAGGAAATGGTGGTGAAGATAGCGGACTTTGGCCTGTCCAGAAACATCTACTCAGCTGATTACTACAAAGCCAATGAGAATGATGCTATTCCCATTCGCTGGATGCCCCCAGAGTCGATTTTCTACAACCGCTACACCACTGAATCAGACGTGTGGGCATATGGCGTGGTGCTGTGGGAGATCTTCTCCCATGGGATGCAGCCGTACTACGGTATGGGTCACGAGGAGGTGATTTACTATGTGAGGGACGGTCACATCCTCTCCTGTCCTGAGAATTGTCCTCTGGAGCTGTATAATCTGATGAGGCTTTGTTGGAGCACACACCCATCAGACAGGCCCAGCTTCAGTAGTATACATCGGATACTGGAGCGGATGCATCAGAACACACTGAGCATCACTGCTGAAACTGAGGCTGACTGCTAACCTGGGAACTTTTCACACAAAAAAAATGTTTGTCCCTGTGCAAAACAACATTGACTTATGTACTGATTCAGTGCCTGAAAACACACTTTAGCCCTGACACTGAGCCTGAGTATACATAGAATACCTACACAGAAAAGTGATGTCATTCATCATTCAGTAATGTGCACATAGCTTTCTTCAGTTCAGGAGTTGTTTTCAATGAATATTGTAGTGTTTTCAGACTCTAACCCATCACTCCTAACCATTTACCTGCACAAATCCACGAGACAGGTCTGCTTTATTTATGAAAAAATGTTAAATTCATGTATGAGTAGACTCTATCCCTTGACCCCAGAGCCTTAAAGGTGCAACATGTAAGATATGACCAGTATTTTAGTTCAAAACATTCAAAAAAAGAACTAACATTATTAACAGAATGTGAAGAAGTCACAATTTTGACATTACATCTTATGACTGACATCTATGCACTGTGTTGCAGAAATATCCACTGACATTAGCATGCTAACCAGCTAGCCTAGGCCCACTTTGTCCCTCAAAGGGTGGTGGTCTGATAGTATAGCTCTGGCCTCCTCACTGGCCTCGGCTGTGACATGTATGTAAGCAGTGTGTTTCCTATGTTTCACAAGCTCTCTTAGCTTTTATTTAGTCTGATTAATAAACAAAATAATCTCAAGAAGAAAGGAAATATTCTTACACCTAGCTTACACCTTTTCCTTATCAAACAGGAAAAAAAGGCCATACACCTTCTGAATTCAAGTTACCAAACTAAGACTAGCTTAATTGCTTTGATAAATCATCATAAACACATTTGATTCAAACAAAATAAAACTCACCAAAATCATCTTTGTTAGCCTTTCCACTGCTCCAACAATCGCCAACTCATGTTTGGTCAAAGTAAAGCCTTAATTCATGAAGTTAGATGGGAAAATATTCTAGCTCCGCACGCAGCCGATGCCCGACCTTCCTGGTGGTGCCATATCTTGGTTGTTCCTGGATTCAGAGTCCTGGTTGGAGCCGCTGTAAATCAACATGGTACTGTTATTAGTGAAATGAAATTAGCCTCTGTCGGTCCGTCGGCTGTGTTCACTGACAGACTGCGGAGCCTGGTTCCGTTGCTTGCATTATATAATCCTCTGGTGGTCTAAGCTCCTGATCCTGGCAGACACAAGTCAGCTAATAGGTCCATTAGCGTCAAACCTAAATTAGCGAACTAGCTTGCAGCAGCTGTACAACAGAGAGCTTAGTTAGCAGCAGTTAGCAGTTACTCTGTTGATACATTGCCACCTATTGGTTCAGACTTCAGACAGTTTTATTATCCCAAGAGGGAAACTTGACTTGCAGTCAGGGTACATGTTTGGAGTTACCTTTGACAGGTGACCATATCTTACATATTGCACCTTTAACCTTTGAAGACTTGAAGCTACTAACCATACAGATATCCCCTGATAACTCTTTTACATACAGATGCGATCAAAAATTATGCTTCATCCACTGCATGAGGAATTGTTTTCTTCTTTAGTTTGAGCTGTCAAACTGTTGCAGATGGTCTGACTACTGAACATTAGGGTTAGAAAGAGAATGAGGCTTGACAGTTAATGCTTCATAGTAATAAAATCTTTATTGTCTCTAATTCCACAGTGGCACACAATCACTTTAAAACAATGCTATTGATTGTTTTTATAGACAAGTTGCTATTCCATTTATGGGCATTCTCGTTTTAACTTTTTTGTTTCTTTTTAATCATGTTGTTGATCTTTGTCTACTTTTCTGTTAGTTTTACTTTTTGACAGTGTTTGACACACAGAGTTTGGCATGACAAGTGAGTCACAGCAGTACTGGTACAGTTTGTTTTAAGATTATTAATGAATTCTTCCAACGTGCGTCATCATCGACCATAAATATCTCACTGAAACAGACACGCACATTTGTTTCATTATAATTTTGCAGAAGCTCATTAACTAAATTAATTTGTGCGCCTTGAAATAGAGTCTTCAGCAGGTGAAGAATGGCCGAAATGTCCTTAGTGTTCAAAAATATCTTCATTCTGACAGAGTAAATCTTTAATTGGTTCTCACAAAGATAGAAACTGTCTCTTACAGATCAAACTTAGGTCTCTGGTCTCATCTCAAATGAGCTAAACTGAATTAGGGTTAAGTTATTACACAATTTCAGTACAGTATTACCAACATCTTTTGTGCCATCAGTCTTCTTTGTCATGTGGAGAACACAATGCATCTTTTGTTTTCTTTTTATTTGTTTTATTTAATGAAAAGATTAATGTCAAATGAGGCTTGCCTTTCAGATGAACAATGTTTTGTTCCTTTATAAATGTGGTGTGATGTAATGTTTGTAATTTGTTACTTTCCATAATAATACAGATTTTGGCTCACTTACTTTCCTTTAAGAATGATAGTTCTTTGTATTGCTTGCAAATAAACATAATAATTAAACATATTTGTATTCTGGACAATACCAGATCATATTTTTTTGCAGGTTTGCATGCATCTTCTACTCTAACAATAGATGTTTTAATCTAGAAAATACATGTAGAATAGTCTTACCTGATCAAAACCCATCTAAGAACCTGTCACAATGGCACCTGTCAAGGGGTAGGCAGCAAATGCACAGTCAGTTCTTGAAGTCGGTGTGTTGGAAACAGGAAAAAGGGGGCAAGTGATTTGCTGGAACAACAAGTCAGATCCATTTAGGTCCCACGTCACAACTTACAGGACTTTGAAGATCTGTTGCTGATTTCTTAGTGCCAGATATCACAGGACATCTTCAGAGGTCTTGTGGAGTTGTGCTGTGACCCGTGCCATATTCAGGATTTTAGAAATACTGAGGTATGGCTTTGCAAGGGGGATTCGGGGGCCCTGAACCCAACCACAACATAAAAATTCAATTAAAAAACCTTCTGTTAAAAAAAAAAAAAAATGTAATTTTAATATTTTTAAAAAATGACTATAAGTGCAGTGTAGGAAGTTAAAATACGTGATGGGTCAGAGCTGTTTTGGTCACATGTACAAGACCTTTTTATATTTCTTTTGTACAGGTGGAAATTTTATCCTGACAGCATAGTACAAGATGTTAAAACGTCACTCCACTCACGCTTAGAACGAGTGATTCGCTGCACCTCATAGAAAATAAATGGGAGGCAGTGGCTCCACCTAGGCTGCTGTTTTCTGGTGTGGTTTATGGTAAGTGTGTGGAACAGCAGTAAAATAAAACCACATCCACAGACGTGCCCACAGCAAATGGCACGTGCCCGAAAACTTCCTCAGCATTATTTGAAGTCAGGTCTTTCAACAAACAGTGGGGCCGAGGCATGGACACAGACAGACACGAAGAATCCAGATGATGAAGAATTAACTACATCAATTTATCGATTTCAACACGCAAATTGCTGGTTATTACAACTGGAAAGACACAGCCAGCAAGACAAATTTATTTTTCTCTGACCCTTAAATGGCTCCTTCCCTCTGTTTATTTCATCACGAGCCCCCCCCCCTAATACATGTTCCATAACAGCCCCCACCCAACCCACAGAAAAAAGTGCACCAAGTGTTTTACCATGTGGGTGCTGCA
>JAJHUR010078625.1:0-62398 GCA_027495735.1 Lutjanus campechanus
ATCACTTACGAGATGGGGCCGTGGCAATGAGAAGTGATGGCCTCCACAAGCCTTGGAGGAGCCACTTCTTTACAAAGGTAGTGATGTGCGTCTGTAGTCAGCCGATAGTAGCCATCAATGAGGGACACAAAGGAGAGGGCTTCAGACAGGCTGGGGAACTCCAGCTCCTGAAATATACAAAAGCCACTGTTATACACGATGTGTAAACCTCCAGCATTCTCCAACTGCACTAAATTGCATATTATATTTTTTACAATAGAGGGTGTTGAAAACCAAATAAATCTTTTCCTGTGGCTGCTAAGTTCTCCTAGTTTTACTCCCTTCTCAGAGGTAAACCAGTGTCACAGAAACTGGCTGCACACTGTGGACAAAAAAGTATTTTTTCACCTGCACATAATAGACTTAAGACAGATGTCCATAAAGTGAAATTACCAGATTCTTGCCATCTTGTTTGTTGATGGTGACCACCCGAGTCTCTGCAGCACCCTCTTTGCTGGCCTGTTTGACACTGATGTCAGTGACATCGGGGAAGTCACACAAGGTCTGCAGCTCCTAAGCAAACAGCATAAGAAAAAAACTCTTGTAACAATATTATCAGTGATTCCTCCAAAGGGACCAAAGAAGGAAAAAGAACAAAGCTTACTGAAAGCACTCACAGTACCAACCTGGTCAGAATCTTTTAACTTCTCTCGACACCACTGGATGCCACTGTCTGCTGCCACCAGGATGATGAGCTGTCCGCTGGACGGTTCCCTGACCTGGAAGGTCTCTGTGTAGAAGGCCCTTTCCAGGGACTCCATGCTGATGAGGTACTTGAGTTTGAGGTCACGCACTGTTGTCCGACACTGACTGAACTGCTGGATAAAGCGCTTGAAGCGGAAGCGGATTCGCTTGCGTGTCAAGAAGTTGCAGTCCTGGATCTGAGCTCTCATGTCCTTTGGCAAGAAGGACTTGTAGCTGGATATAGAGAAAAAAGGATTTTTTATGTATCAGTGTCTGAAAATGTGTATCTCTTGTGCATTTTCCTGCTGCAAGTATTTTTAGAAAGTGCTTGACATTTTTCATTTAAATATGTTATTCTTATTATTTCAATGTTGTCTTACACTCATGATAAGCCGCTAATATTCAACATGACCTGTGCAGGATGGTACAGATTAGAAGTTTTAACATTAAATTGCAAAACAAAACTTTTTCATGTCAAATAACTTCAACATACTAACTTTAACTTTACTGACACTATGTAGGTCATTAGGACTGGATCTTGAACTTCAATATTTTTAATTTCAAAAAGGACTGAAACTGATGCATAAATGTTCATAGCCCAGAGACTTAAAAACCGACTGGTTCTGAAACTAGTGATTGTTTTGTTGCCTTATTCTCTGGTTCAGATATTCCTTGATCTGAAGCATAACCGATCATTTCAGACTATATTGATTTGGAAAAGTCCTTTTCCAGCTATTATTGTTAACCAACCAAACAAAAGGTTACTAATTGCATCATTACATAAATTAGTGCTTATCAGGTGTTCATTTCAGATAATTCCCCAATATTCACAACAAAAGCAACCTTTGTTTTTCACTTGTACCTTATAGTGTGGTAGATGTCCAGTGGTGACAGCTGTCTCTCCTTGGCTGTTCTTGTCATGTCAAGTACAGCCATACCGAGGCACTCTTCCTGAGTCTCATGGGAGTTGGGGATCTTGACCAAGCCATTCACAAAGTCATTCCTCCACTGCACACAGAGATGAAACAAACACTGTCACAGTCCTGTACTTAGGTAAAGTATGTGTACAACCTTGTTTCAGGCTATCTTCACATCTATGCGGTTTCATTCAGTTTTTACGCATACAAGAACATTACGATTAGAACCCTCATGTGGACCAAACAACAGCACCGAGGCTGCATTAAAATGCATCTCTCAGTCGACATCCAAGTAAACTGTGGCACAGCTTGTTTATGGCATATGATGAAATCAAATGCTATACAAACATGTTCCTCAAGGCCTCATATGTACCTGTTCTTCCTTTTATGATAAATGCTTTACTAATTATTCTTCTTTTTAATGAGCTCGTAATGACCACAGCATTGGTAACATTGGATCTTTTTTATTTTTGTGTTGTTCGGAAGAAACGGAACACAACCTTAGATGATAACCTCATTGTATTATTTATGAGTGTCTGGAGAAAACATTAGGAAAAGATGAGCTTTGACTGTTCTATTACTTAACCTTCACCTGGTGAAGTAAAGATATGCATTAAGACAGGCGTTTTTCAACCTCACTCAACCTAAATCTGTTCAGATTTGGGCAGGTCGGCAGAATTCCTGTTTGCAACGTACACATGGATGTACAGACATCTCAATCACTGGATTTCTTTGATACCGAATTAAACTGAAAAGTAAGATGATGTGTTTTTTCTATGACATCTAAGCTGACTTATGGACATTCATTCGCAATGGACATCTGCGATAACAATTTCTGTTATATCTGTTCCTTTCACCTCACCGTAGTACTTTTGCCTCGCATCTATCACGCCCCTTTACACACCCCTCCTGCAACTTTCACACACCCCCTGGAGAGGCATGCTTGACAGTTTGAAAACCTTTGCTCTACGATGGCTGCCAAGGAGGTTATGTTTTGGTTTGCCAGCAAAATTGCCGAAAAACTACTAGCCCAGTTTTCATGACAAATGGTGCAAGCGTTTAGAATGGGCCAAGGAGGAACCCCTTGTTATAGTGAGTAGTATGTGAGCCAAATAATAGACAATTATTTTATTTTTGACATGTTTTGTGATTATTAAGGAGGAAACACGCCCCTTTGGTTCACAGGTCCTCCAAAATCAACAAAATATTCAAGTTCTTCGCAGTAGCTTTAAGTATGTGAAGTATTTTCAATTTAAAGGTACATAATAAACATACAGCTGAGAAGCAGAGGCTTCAGCTTGGCACAGCCATATTTTAACATAATTATAGTTTTGGAAATACTGTATGTCGAGACTTATATAGCAGCTGCATCTGCAGATTTGCATATCACAGAAGACTAGACTATTGGCCTTGGCAGAAGTCTGTGCTTTTCAATTGTCCCTCTAGTTTTGGTTGTTATTCGTTTCAATGCTGTGTATCCTCTCCAACCCTCCACAAAGGAGAAAAGTTAATCAGTTCAACAAAAATTCTATCATTTATCATAATCCATTGAAAAGGAAGTTTAATGTTGATGTTAACCTCCAACTGGTGGATCCAGCAGCACACTTCCCTTTGCAAGTCATAATAGCGTTGCTTTATCACAAACAAAAGGGCTAGATTAGACTGTGAGGAATTCAGCATATCCTTCACAAAGCAAAACACAACATCTGTCCAGAGTGAATGCAAGCATGTGTAATGGCTTGATGGCTGCAAACACACAGTGTGCTGCACCCTCAAATGACCCACGCAGTGGTGCTTCCCTCTCCCTTATAGGCTTTTCCTGTGCCAACAGCGCAGATTTCCACAGGCATAATTCCACATAATCCTTCAGTTCACCCTGAGTTCAGCTCCAGTCATATTACTGGCTCGAGTTACCTGGATTCACCTAAAAAAAACAAACACCTCCCTTCTATTACAATGTGACGTATACAAATAATTTCATGACTGAGGGCATGCTGTGACCATAAGTCTGTTTTCCTTTGACCAAAAATGCAATGACAAATCATCAAGCAGCCGATAATGGAAAGGAAAAATCGAAAATACTCATTCAAAAACAGAGTACTTATTGTAACCTCAATCCTGCATGAGGTTGGTCTACTAAACATGGGGGGAAAACCTTCCTCTTGTGTGATTCTAGAACCTCAAATGCACTAATAAAGTAGTAAAACTGAGCCTGTGAGCTTGGGAAAGCATTGATAGTATCAACAATTACTTATCACTTTCGTGGATATTGTGTACACTAGGGATATCCAAAGAGTGATACTTCAGTACCAAGCTGATGACAAAATTCTGAAAACATGAAGGCACCTGTTTTTCTACAATACTGTAGGTAGGTATGCACAGTATGAATTTTTTTCAGATACCAGAAAAACAAACAATTACCTGCTTTTCATGGCTAATACTGATAAGACACGATCATTTCACATTTTTAAATTTTTAATTTTTTTAAATTATTTTTTCTTCTCTAGTACATCAACAAACTTCACTTCAGCACTCATATGCTTTGACAATCGAGGCCAAAAAACCTGGTTGGACCGATACTGGCTGATAATTTATCTGCCCCAATATTCATCATGCATCCCTAGTACCAGGGATGCAAATCAGACTGAATTTTATTATTGTTTTCTTTATTACCGTACCATGTCTAGTGCACACATGGTGTGTGTTCCTCCCAAAAATTTGCATTTGGTCAAATTCCATAAATCAAATGCCCAAAATCTTGATGTTCAATAATAAGTCAGTAATTGAGCCTTATTGACACCCGAATGTAACCTTCCAAAACAAAGAAATTTTCCTTAGTATGGCAGAATTAACTGTTTCAAGCAAGGACAAGAACTTCACTGAAAACAAGAGTAGGTGAAACCTAGTATATGACCGGACTGCCATTATACTTAACATAAGTATTGTCACAAGACCAAAATTTTGTCTTTGATACAAATACCCAGTCTAGTATCAAAATAGCTTATTAAAAAAAACAATAGTTGAGACTCAAACGCTACTACTACAATGATGCTTGATACCTAACAGATCAGAGTAACCCTCGGCATACAGTACATCATAAGACCCATTTACAAAACACACTTACAATGAAATCTGAACTTTCATTTTAATTTCATATACATGAGGGATAATTGTTGCATTTATTGAGTCAAATGTTAATATATTATGTATTATAGACCTGCTCTGCACATTGCCCACGTATTATTCCATGAATAATTACAAAACTACAGATCATGATTTACATTTACACTAAAACATCACTCCAGTAACACAGTCATTTTTTTTTAATTCAGGGGCATTATGGTCACTATGGGCACTGTTACGTTCTTCAAATTTACAGTGGGAGTCAGTGTGCCTTTTTTACTGGCCGTACTATCAGACAGTAAAGGGCTGCCGCAGTTGAGAAATAACCCGTATCTAGTGCTAGCAGCTCTGTGCTCTTTAGCTGTTAAACGAGTTAAAAAGCACCAAAAGGAGACCTCCAAATAATTAATGCTTAATACAGTGTGGCAGGCAACATTGTATTAAGTGCGAGTTGAAAACGTGAGCTGAAAATATTCACCTTAAGTGAAACTTTTGCGTGTATGGCTTTGTATCGTGTAGAGTGAAGGGACAGAGCCACCGCTCGCCCGGAGACAGCTACTGAGCTCCTGGGAGCGTTGAAGGAGTGAGGCAGGGTCAAAGCAGAGCTTCTCAAGTAATAAGCAGTGAGTCGCATCGGATTCTGTTTTGATCCAATGTACTTTACTTTGTGAACACACAGATGTATAGTGTGGAGAGGGGGGAAAGAAGAAAGACTGGAGGGAAATAACAGAAACAACCGGCTGCTCAGTCAGTGGCCGCAATGAACTCACACCCTTGGTGCTGCACAAGGTGAAAGCAATGCCCCTGATGATGTAGCAGAGGACCGTTCACTCGACTGACCAATGGTGCAACTTCATCACTCACTTACTCAGATCTGCCCTGACCTTGCTGTGATCTGTCAAACCTTCAGCATAGAAAAAAAACTTGGAATACACGCAAAAGACTGGGAATGCTGGTTTAATTTTGCTCTCTTATTCAGGTTCTGTGCACACTCAGGTGTGGATTTTTGCACGCAAGTTGCAAAGTTGCTCCCAAAGTGAGTTCCCTCTCACATCAGGGCTATAACTGCTCTCACTGAACGCATCACTTCTCTTGTTGGTGCCACTTGCCAGTGTGGACAGCCCTCTTCTTTACAGCTCAGACTAGTTTATCAATGGACAAAAATCCTTCTTACCAATGACATCCACAGACAAACAAAAAGTACCAGTTTTATAGTTTGTTACTTCTCTCTCTTTTAAAAAGCTATTTGAAGATGTGACGTGAGTAGCAATCTAACAAACTGATATCACTGCAGGTGTCAACGATATGAGCTGCTTGTTTTCTGATGTCTAATCTACAATAATGGTCTGCAAGGCAAAGTATGAACAAATAAGTACAACATGCTCGTGAATGGACCTGCCACAATACCAGAAAAGTAAAAACAGCCCTTGGCACTCCAAATAATATATAACATTATAATTATATAATAATTATGATTTTTTTTTCAACTAACAGCCTTCACACAGTGCTGGTCCACTGCACTTAGATTATTTGTTAGTGTAGTTTCTTTAAATACTTTACTTTAAACACATTATATTGAAAAGATATTGAAGTATTGATACTTTTGAAAACCTGACTCCTTAATGTATTTGTTAAACTGATCCACATGTAATAAGGTTTAAGTGCTCACCTGAGAGAAAAGGTATGACATCACAAAGTCATCAAAGACAGGGCTTTCTGACCCCTTTGCGACTCCATATCGATATGCCCGAGATGCCCCACCACTGTGCCAGCCAGGGAAGTAGTACCTGTAGTAAAGAGTAATAAAAAAAAAAATGAAATCAGTCATAAGGGCATTTAAATTCTAATCTGGAAGAGATAGAAGAAAAGGCAATGCAGAAGCAAAATAATGTATGCTACCTTATTCTAAAAAACACATCTTCTGAAGCCAATTCATCAAGCTGGAAGATGTGGTTGGGTGAAAACCACAAGCGGTCTCGCTCTCGGAAGAGACCAAAAAGGCTGCAGTACAGAGGTGATATACCTGAAGTAACAGAGAACGAGAAACAGCATTATGTTCTGTAAAGTTTTACTTGGTTTAATTATGTACCATATTCTTTAGAACAGTACAGGTTAGCTATACTGTGTGTTACTGGCTTTATCCAAAACAAACTTCCTTATTCATTTGTATTAATTGATTGAACACACAAACTGCAATATACCATTAGCTGTTGATTAAAGGGCAACTCAGAAGTACATAATAGATTATGCTCTAGAAAACAAGCAGTTTTTAGTGCCAACACAGGTGAACAAAAGGTCAGTAATGATTGCCTAAAATGTCAGTCGTGTTTGGTTTATCATCAAACACATAACATGCGTTTCCTACAACATGCAGGCTGTTCAAACCCCGCCCCCCTCCATGGTGCTGCTCTGTATATTAGTTGCATTATACTTATTGACTCATAAATGCCTTTGAAAAAACAACAGTAAAGACAGTTAGATAGAATATTAAAAAAACAGAGATGATTAAACAAAACACTTTTATCTGCCGATAGGTTTTTCACTGTGGCCTCTTGATAACCTTATCTTGGGACCTATGCCCCGAGTTACAACAAAACCCGTGAATGGGGGGTGCATAATGCAGGCTTGTACAGCTCGATTACTCACTGCATGCTTTGGCTGCATCCATACACAGCTCCTCAGCCACATAGTCCCCGGGTGGGTAGCTGAGAAAGCTGCATTCGGCTGCTCCTTGGCTGCTGTGGTAGAAATGAAGTCTCAGAACAGCAGCGGCTGGCCTCACGTCTGGAGATTCCCGATGGGCGGTCCCATTTTGGTGCACCGCAGGGCATGTGTCCGTCAGAGTGTCCATGGCTGGCAGGGAGGCCATCAACAACATGCAAGCTTCAATCAGTTAAAGGCAAAATGTCAGCAGACAGAATGATCCTGTTTCTTTTTTTGAGCAAAGTGTGATGAATTAAATAGGGTACATGGTCTCAATGGTTGCATAAACTGTTATGAAGATTCAAGTCTTATATAAAGCTGCAGTGCAGAGGAACCATTGTCTGGAGAAAGGTTATAAAATCTGTAAATCTAATTAAAGAATGGGGCTACTCTCAGTGAGAGTTACCAAATACAGTCAGAGTCACTGTAAAGGGACTATTGAGATATTAAGCCCTGTTGCATGAAATGTAAGCTTAGTGTTTATTGGCCAATTTTATTGGAGATTTACACATTTTGTACTCAGCAGAGACAAAGCAGAATAATCAAATTCCCTCATTCAAACAGCTGCTACTCACCCGACCCCTTCTCCCTCTCCCTCAAAGACGGTATTATATCAAACTGAATTATGGGTGTTGTATTTGTTACACGATCATAACCTAGAATTCACCGGCTACGTCATTGCTGGAGCCCTCCTCCTTTTTATATGTAACCAGCTCACCAAACAACCTCATTTAACCTAAATTAGGATCAGACGGGTTTATAACGATAATAAAAACTTGTCTACATGTTTTTCTTAGCTTTACAAATGTAAGATTGCAAATAATGAAATGTGTTCTTTTTGGTAGATAAGATAACATAATTAGAAATAGACCCAAATATTCAAAGAAATTCATTTATTATGCTGTATACTTAAAAACTATTTGTTTTTCACGTTTTGTATCACTGAATCACTGTGGATGTAATTAGACTTTTTTTTCCAACAGTGAAAATATTTCTGCATATGAGAGTAAAAACTACATAAGTTAGAAAAGGAACAGGTTACTGAAAGTAAAAGTCACGAGAAGGAGGGATACAAGAAAAAGAGGCCAAAGCACACTTGTGAGAGAAGGCACCATCAAGTCTATGCCAACTCTGAAGGAGTACAGGTTTTATGGCTGAAAAGGGAGATACTCTGCATACAAAACTTGTTCTCCAAGTACTTCACCAGTTGTACCTTCATGGCAGATGGGCAAAAAATAAAATTGCAGCATCAACATGTACAAAGCAGTGGCTATAATCACTGTCAAAGATGCCTGCTCCAAAACTGACTTGGGAGGTTGGTGACCACTCCACCCATTAAGCTGGGTTTCATATTCACACTAAATTTAAATAAATTTGTAGATTTATTATCATTTAGACATTAATGAATATTTTCTGTTGTTCTGTACTCAAAAAAGCTTAATGATTTCGACCTTAATTCAAAAATGCAAAACATCCAAACACAAAAAACAAGGGTGATTTTACTGTCAATTATTAATTTGACTGGGAAAAATAGTGACGAATGCCTATGACAATTTCTCAGATCTCTGAGCATCAAAAGAGATTCAATTCACAACATAACAAAACCCAGAAAAGCAGTAAATCCTTACGTTTGAGGAACTGAAACTATTAAATGCCCACCATTTTTTCTTGGCAAGTGACTTAAACTGTCAACTGATCATCAAGATGGTTGTTAGTTAATTTTCTGTCAACCATCTGTTCCTTTAATCCACTACTCTATTCAGTACTTTTATATATAGTGTTCAGTAAGCAGAGAAAGACTGAAACATCCAGCATGTAGTTTGTTGTAATAACATTTCCCACAGCAAGTGTGAAAGAGGATATGGCACCTATTACTTTAGTGGGTTTGGAACAATCTCTTAACTTCTGCAAAACAAACACAAGAATATATTGCAATATACCACATCATTTTACACAGGACTTTGCTCTAAAAAGTTTCCAATGAAGCTCCACAATTTCATTTTCCCCCCATCTTTCAAGAGCATACAACCATCACACGACATGCGTTATCAGTTTAATATTTGGACAATGGACAACTGCAACTAGGCATATTCCAGACATGAATGTCAAGAATATAATGCTATAGTTTCTGGATGCTGTTTGTTGTTATGATAAGTTCACTGCTCACCTAAAGCTTATTATTTCAAGCAGCAAAGTCCAAAATGGCAGTTAAACTGGACATACACAGTAAAATATCAGAAACTTAGCTGCAGAACAAACTCATCAAGGCCGTGATCTTGCATGCTACCATTAGCTAACATTATAGCTTCAATAGATTAACTTAACCGCTAACGTTAGCAGCCTCACAGACCCACCTCTATACGAGTAAACGATAGCTGCCATACAAATAGAGTAAGCAAATGTATTTCAGCGACATAAGGTCAGAAGTTTACGTTTGTGGGCGCTGAAACGATAACACAGATAAAACTGTCAAAGAATTGTGAACGTGTGCAAACACTTACTTTGGTAGAGGAGCCAGACGTGCAGCTAGCTAGCTAGCTAGCCGCTAGCTTCCTAGGCCAGCGCTGCAGTCAGGACGAGCGAGTTTGACAGCTACGCCCTGCGACAATGCTGTTTCAGCTCTTTACGATCGGCACTCAACCGACTGCCCGAATGAATAACAATTTATTTTATGGTCGGAATCCATCTGGAAATATTCTTATTTCCATGTCGCACTCAACTGGCTAGCCTGCTACATAAGCTACCTCTGCTCAGCCTAGCATTACCCATCTCACTCCGGAGGAACTTCAGCCGTCTATCTTGTCAATCTTGTAACTTAAGCTAATGCTAGCTAAAACCACGTCGTGCTCTGATAGAAATTGGTCCGATGACACGGAATTCATCTGTAGACAACCATTTTCTTGTGCCAGAACATGTGGCAACAGCTGTGCGACGAGAGTTACATTATTGACAACTTGTCAAATGAATAGCTTTAACTCTGACACGGCAGCTGATAGGTAGTTCGCCAGTGGCAGCTACAGCGCAGCCGAAGCCCCAAGTCAGTCAACAAACCACCCTCTCCCACCATACTAATGCTGCCTTCATGTGCTGTCGGAAATGTCAGATATAATAAGTTATAAAAATATCAACTTCAAATATCAACAGTAAAATAATATGTAACCGCCACCTGAATTGCTTTTTAAAGCTAATATTAGCCAGCAGCTATAGCCTGTCAACATACTGGTACATTTCTGTTCGTATCATCATCGTATCATCGTATCATCATCACTAGTGTGACCATAGGCCACTATTATTACTTTACATGAAAGTAAAGTTTGATATCCTCACAACGTATTTAAAAGCCAATACTGATTTTGTATGTTGGAGTGTGTAAGCAATACATATCATGTCACAAATAAATATTTAATATCCTAATAAAATAATAGAAGGGAAGGCAAAACGGAAAATTTAAATGTATAAAATCTACCACTTGGAAGCAACTTTGCTTTTAGAGTGAATGTATACACAGAAATGGCAGGTTGCCCCCACTTCAGAACGCATTTCTGGCTATACATTTACACATACAGTTTGATTCATTATATTCATGCCTGATAAGTTATTATACAACTTCTAACTTATTATACAACTTTGACTCTGAGAATTTGGAGGTTACGATGAGTCCCTGAAGGCAGCATAATCAAACAGAGTCAGCCCCCTGGCTTGTCAATCAACCAAACCAGCAGCCTAACCAACACCCACCCACCGAAACTACAATTAACCATTAGTTGCACAGATTACAGCACAGTTATACAAGGGGACAGAGAGCAGACAATGTAGTAAACACTTTTAATATGAAATGTAATGCAGAATAATAGGTATGGAACAAGTTTACTGTAGTGTTAGATTTGTCAGTGGGTTATTGATTCAACTTTATCATAATATTAATAGGCTGTAGATTGTGATATTGCTCATTTGTCCTAAATTTATCACTATTATGAATGCTTACGTTTTAATCTGTTACATGTTGTTTTTGCTGTATTCATCCTGTTTAGGATTGGTATAGAGGCTAAATCATACAACATCTGCCTGCATGATGTTCTCAAAGTGTCATTTCACATATAGAAAGCTTAGAAAAAGATAGACAAGTGAGGGGCTTTTAAGAGGAAATGTGTAGCATGGCTAAGTCATCAGGCATCCTCATGGTGCTTTTCTAGGCATTGCTATTACCTCTCTCCCCAAAAAGGTCAACCCATCTGAGCCCACTGATTGTAGACCTGCTGCTCTTGCTCATCTCCCCATGAAACACATGTAGGGAATAATCAGAGGCAGAAGCATTAGAGACACCAAGCATCCTGTGGACCTACAGATCTACATGGGGTGTTGAGTCACTCTCACTCTCCTTAACATGGTCTCTCAGCAATAAGACTTTTTAGGCTGCTACTGTTCAAAGTCATTGTGATTGCTACAGCACTATTAGCACGACTGGGCATCCACTAGCCCTTAATTTGACTAACTGTATGGGGGAAGTATGTGACCACCTGAACATTAGATCCCATTTACCATGCAAATTACGGTAATATGCTAAGCCTCAAGATTTTGGAATCTGGCTGCAGGGATTTGCTCCATTTCAGCCACAAAAGCATTAGTGAGGTTGGTCTTGGAAGTTACGTGATAACCATTTTATCCAATATTTCAACATGAAGGGACTGTTTTGTAAAATGGGAATTGGCCCTTCCCAAACTGTTGTCAGAATCTTGGAAACACACTTTTATTTAAACGGTGTTTTCAACTTGGGGTCCGAAACCCCCACAAGGGGTTTCAAAAGAGATCAGAGGGATCATGAGACGTTTAGTTTTTCAGACTTTCCCCTAATCAGATTTTTTTTCTTGCACATTTTACATTTTCAAGCCTCTAAAGCAAAAGCAGGCTAAGCGTGTACAGTCTTGCTAGCAGCCCTCTGAGGCTGGACTTGGGATCAGCAGTTCTTTGAGCTAACATCAGCAGCTAAGATTATAGAGATAGCAGTGCTAAAATGCTGATGTTTATGAGCTATAATGTTACTATATTCATTATAGTTGCATATTATCGTGGAAATATTTGCTAATCAGCAATGAACCCAAAGTGCAACTGACACTGATCATAAACCAAAGTACTGGACAGATTTAAAATTGTGACCACATAGCATAATTATGCTAAAGTGAAAGTTGGGGGAACAAAATAGTTATTTTATGGTAATCGCTGATTTTATGGTAATCGTCTGGGTAATCATCTGGGAACCACAAAACTTTGTGCCAATCCATTTAGTAGACATTATGAAAACTTTGACCTGGTGTTCGCACTAGAGGAAAAGATAGGGGATCTCTAAAGTAACAGGGCTTCATCCTCTTGGAACCATGAATGCCTGTCCAGAATTTTGAATGGCAATCTTTCCATTAGTTATTAATATATTTTAGTCTGGATCAAAGTGGTGGACCCACTGATATTGCCATCCCTCGAGCCATGCCCCAAGCTTGGCTAAAAATACAAAGGGAAATTAATTCATAGATCGAACAGGTCACAACCAATATCAAGCTGGGAAAGAGCCACAAGCAGACATCACTTTGCTTGTAGCATTATGATTTTTCTTAGCAGCTATCTAGCTAGTTAGTTAGTGACATAGATCAAAAGCCGCTGCAAGGCAAACATTTGTATCCCTTGGTGAAACCCATGGGCAAACACCTGATACACACACACTTTGACAAATAAAGGCATTAGGAGAGACCTGGAGCATTCAGGTGACACTTGTCTTTGCTGCAGCACATACACACACACACACACACACACACACACACACACACACAGAGAGAGAGAGAGAGAGAGAAAATATCTTAAGGATGTCCTCAGGTGTTTGGGTTATAGCACTCATGCATGCCCACACACACACACACACACACACACACACACACACACACACACACACACACACACACACTCATGCAGCAACAGCAGAGTCTGTTCTGCTCCAACACTTATCCCTCCGGTGGATCTAAAACAGCATCACAGCCGGGTTGCCCACGGCAGAGAGAAGAGGTGGAGGGAGAAAAACGAGACAATAAGAGAACAAGAGGCAGGGAAGGGAGGAAATGAAAGCAAAGGAGGGAGATAGAGGAAGAAGAACAAGTGGAGGAACTGAGAGAAAGAGCAGGAGAGAAAACAAGGGTGGGTCTGTGGAAGAAGGGGAAGTGAGGAAGGTGAAAAGGACTTGAAGACAGAGCAGCAGAAAAAGTTCAGATATTGTTATTATCTGTGGACTGCATATTTAAATGTACAGGTCAAATTAGTACAACACACAGTGAGATTCAGTCTCTGCATTTAAGCCGTCTTAGTGTTAGTGTGCAGTGCCTTGCAAGCACAGGAAGAACACACAAACTCCACACAGAAAGGCCATGCCCAAACCCGGATTCAAATCCAGAACCTTCTTGCTGTGAGGTGTGCTCCTACAAAAAGTTGCTGTTACATGTACCCTTTTAATGTGGGCCTGTCTTGTCCATCTGTTGTTGAACACTTTCGACATGATAGTTCAGCATTTGAGGAAATACATTTAGTCACTCTGTGACCAAGAGTTTTATGAGTAATAATATGGAACTGGACCCAGTGATTTACTTAGCATAGCATAAAAACTAGTGGCAGTGGAAAACAGCTAACAGCGTGTAAGTACCTCTAGTATCCAGGTTTCTGATCATCTGAGTGCAGTATCTTGATCTGTCACCATTTAAGCCACTCTGTTCTGCACCAACAAGGAGTGTTCAGAAACTGGGATGGTGGTGTTTACATGACATAGTAGCCTGGTTTCTATGAACGTAATCCATGTAATGTATTCAGGTTTCTGAAACTGGAACCTGACGTTTACATTCACAAAACATAACCAGGATACTGCAAAAACCTGATCATATCAGGGATATTCTACGATATGTGCATGTAAATGAACTTGAGAAGCAGTTTTTAGACAGTTTGTGCAAATGTTTTCTAACAAGATGTGTTATGCCCAACTTTAAAAAGTCAAATCGTGGGTCAGTGGTTTCTCTCTTACAGCAAAAACATTACCTTTCCATGATCATGATGATGTGCAGACTATGTGAAAGTGACTGAAAATAGCCATGCATACAACTTACCACTAGATGGAGCTATGTGTACACAACTTGCATGGAGAGGAAAACTGAGCATGAAGGACTACATGCAGGAAAAAAAAAAAGAACATGGAGTCAAGAGGCGAAGAGTATGAGAAAAAGACAGAGTGGTGATGAAAAATAGAAAGAACAGAGGTAAAAATGTTTTTCTTTTGGCCCCTGGTGGTTTGAGCAGTCTCCAAAGGCTTTCCATGCCTGAAACTCACCACCTGCGTCTCTATCTCTCCCAGCCAAACACATGTACACACACACACACACACACACACACACACACACACACACACACACACACACACACACACACACACACACACAAATAGAAACAGACTTTACCTGCAATTCATCATTCAATTTAACAAATAAGGCACAGGAAAATGACTGTTCTTCAAGACTGAACTAATTTCTTTAAATATATATTTTTTATTAACATCAGTCATTTTTAAGAACGAGTGACAGTGGTGCATCAATATCTTTCTTGTTGAAAGCGCTGTTGGAGAAAATCTTGACAGAGTGATGATAGATGAGGCTTCTCGCTGTTTCCGGTCATGTTTCAAATGTGTCCAATGGCGCCGATATGAAATGATTCATCATAAATCATATTGTTGTCCTCTTTAGGAAATTACAATTGCATCTGAAAAATAACTAAGCAGAGGAAAAGCCTGCTTGACCTCATTTTTTTCAATGACACATTACATGACAATGACTTTATTCCAGCATATGATGTGAACATTAACAAATGAAAATAGATTCTCTGTTGAATGACGTGAATGACGTGAATGACGTGAATGACGTGATTTCAATACAAAAGAAAGCAGCAGGATTTCAATAGAACTTACTTGACCTCTTATAAAAGATTTTTTGCATTAATACTGAACCTATTTTAATCTCGCTGTTGAATTTTGATTGATTGCTATTTTCCAACCTTCAAATGTTTTTCTGCACAGTCTGTGCCTCAGTACTTTTTTCAGTCTTTTTCTTTGTCCTAAATTAAACCTCAACTTGGGTTGGATCAGGAACTACACACAATAAAAATAAATAAAATTAAAAAAAGAATAAAATACATAACTCCTCCAGTCAGCAGTCAACATGGACAGAGAGACTAATTATCTTACTGTAAACAGCCAGCCATGCACAGTCGGCTCCTCCCTGGGTTGCTGCAGCAGACAGGCAGAGAAGCAAGAGTGAAGATAAATCCACTTTTTAATCCCAAAAGTTTAAAAAACAAACACTGAGCTCTCCTCTTGCCAGTAAACAGGTCTGTGACTCCTCCGTGGGTGGCTCCTGCAGACAGGTTGAGAAGCAGGAGTGAAGATTAATCTGCTTTTTTTTTAACTTCCAAAAGTTTGAAAAATAAAAAATAAAACCAAGAGTTCTCCCCCTGCCAGTGAAGCAGTCCACACAACAGTAAAATCAGCTGTAGCAGCTGTCTGTCAGGTCCACCCCTCTAAACACTTGTACTTTCATAGCATTAAAATATTACTTACCCTAATTGAGGCTACTAGTCATATTGCTTAGTTTTTATTGTTGTTTCTTTGGCAATGTGTGTTCACAAATTTTAGGAGTGGAGCTTGTGAAGGAGCACTGAATGGAGGGATGTGTTTGTTTGGATATTGTGTTCAAATATCAGCTGTCTTTCTCTAGCTTGACTCACCCCACTTTTAATCTGTGATGGCATATCATGGTCATTTGATGACTTATTACAATAAATATATGACACATTTCTCCTTTAACAGTAACACAAAACTCATTAGACTGAATTATTTTTGTAGTGTTTCTAAAAGCACACCGGTTTTCATCATTCATTATTATTTATGATATGTTCATGCAACCTACACCAAAGTGACAGTGAAATGACAGCTGTGACAGCACGACTCTTTAGATGAACCCAGAGATTATTTTGCCATAAGTCACCAGGAGCAGTGACTTTACCTCTTTGTCAAAACTTCAGATTGAATGATGCTGACTGCCCCAGAAACACTTTAATTCAACCTTTCTTGGATATCCATGACCTGGATGACTGAAAATATCCAGACATATATAAAATACAAAAATGTCAGTTGTAAAAAATGTGAACAGTTTACTGGGTTTAGCAAGTCTGAAGACTGACTCCAAAGATCAGACAGAAATTATAGTTGTTGTTTTTTTTTACAGAAATGTATAATTGATGAGAGAAAATACTGTTCCACAAAATTTGCCTCACGCACTGATGTGCTTTATTTTATCCACGATAATGTCAACTACAGCTTAGTATGGACTTGGACATAATCTCATCCATCTGTCTTTACCTGTCTGCCTGTATCTGTCTGTCTCTCTCTCTCTCTCTCCTAACCTTACCTAACCCCACAACTTACCTCACCTGAACTCAATTCTTTCCCAGACCCTAAAACCAAGGCTTAACACTCTAACACACAAACATCTGAAATGCCCTCACTTTCTAAAAATGTCCTGCTCTCAAAGTCTGCAATTCAAATGGGTCCTTACAGAGATAGAAGTACAAGAATACACAAACACACATATAGATGCACGCGATACGCAGTACCTGAAACGACTCATACGGGCTGAGCTGGGAGGCACAATTATAACTAGCTGCCTTCTTGACCTTCTATCAGCCAACTGATCAAATTGAATGATGATTATCATATGAGTGATAAGCTCCTTAGAGCACTTTTATAAAACTTTCTCTTTTTTCCCTTGACTGTTTGTCTCCCCCCCCCCCCTACACTGGTATCTTTCTCTCTGTGCTCTATAATATCTTACTCTCATACGTTACATTATCTTTTTTCATCTCTCTCTTCTACTCTCACTTGCTCTCTCCTTCCTTTCTAGAAAAGGGCTCTCAAACTTTTACCGCGCCTTAGATTTTACTTGGAAATGTCATATCATAGTTGATCTTATCCATAGCAGTCATGCAAGAGCTGCATTTGAATGCTAACATTCTCAATTGATTTGTAACCAAAAATTGAACACAAGTGCTATATCATGCTGAAAACATCGTCTTCAGGGTCATAGCTACCATCGAGAACACTGATGTCATTTCCTTTGTATTTTTTCTTTCTGGGAATTTGGGAGCTTTAGTAACCCAGGGATGTTCTACAGTTACTGAAGTGTGCATGGTGCATATTTGATTGGGTGATTTGGATATACATAGATTCAACCCAAACTCTATCTCTATATTGTATACTGTATAGAGTTTTTTTATTGGTAGTGGTGTAGTTTGCCATTTTCATTCAGACTGCCCACCTAAGAATGAAGGATTTGCAGGAAATGATGCATGCATGTAGCCCAGCACAATTTTATCTCGTCGATGGTCTCACTGTTTAGTGTAACTACTCTTTTTACACCATGTATTAAGTTACTGCTGGTGTAAATGCTACATTTCTTACTGACGCTGATTAAAAGCATTTGACTGGATTGGCGTTTATTGTGAAGCAGCCACTGGGAAAGTGGTGTGTTGAGTTATATATTTCCACTGTATGGTATGGCTCGGCACCACTTCCCTCGACTCACTTTTGGTATCAGGTAATTTTCTCAACTTTCCTCTCAATGTAGGCAGTAGCCGATCGTCAGAGCAATGCCAAGTGAAACCGCTGTGACATCATCTTCAACACGACACCAACACATAAACACAAGAACAATGGAGGATATCGAAGGGATGGTATTCTTGATTCTCAGTATGTGGCTCTTTGTCACAACAAGGAGACAAACTTTGTTGTAAAAAAAAACGCTGGGGGAAGATTCAGAGGGAAAAACTCTCTTTTCCCTTTACACAGACTTTACACAACTTAGTGTAAAGTTTAAAAATCAACTGACTTGCGACCTCAGTATTTCAGGAATCCTGGATACAGCCCTGAATGTCTCATGCATTTCAGGGTCTTACATTTATAGTAAGGTTAAAGTATATGAGAGTGTCATTTTTAGGACGTCAAATACCGACATTTTGGGTGGGTAAAGCATCCCGAACACAGCAAAATAATGAGAAAACCTGGAGTCTGTGCACTGTTTCCTGAATATGCCTTCAATCTAATCGCATTTACAAAAACAGTGTTGATTGTGTTGATTACATCCTTTAAATGTTTCAAGTTTCATAGCTTCAATTATATTGACGTCAATACTTGTTAGGCGTGAACGTGTTTTGTAAATACAATAAACATATTATGAAGCTTCATGAGTGATTCAAACTTTTATTTATTTATTTTTTCCGCAGTTGGTCGGAAGCATTTCTAAACGCTGAGACCATTTCTTCAAAGCTCATAATGCCATTCTCAACACTGAAATGCTGTTTGACCAGACGGTTAATTTTACTCACAAACTGCAATAAAACTCTCACAGAATGAAGATCTGTCCCAAAGTTACCAGAGCAGTAGTGTCTGCCATCTGTTGAACGGAGTTCGCACACATACCATCACATACCACCACAAGAGCATGGCAAGTCAGGGTTTCCTATAAATGGATACACACAACAGAAATATTGTGGCAAATACTTGAGGAAGTGTTCATATCTTGTATGTGGATTGGTCTCTCTGTATGTTTATAAAATAGAAAAACAAATAGAAACAAATATTTGTAAATTTTATTTTGACAGCATTGGATTCACAAGATCACATGAGAATACATCTTGTCAAGTTATCCATATGTGTCTGCAACAAAAGTGATGCAGCCAATCACGGGGGGGCTCCTGGCACTCATCTCAAACAAACAATGGCGGCTCCTGAAGAGGTTAGCGTAGATACTGCAATAACATCTGTTATACCAGAACTAGGGAGTATTTCTTCATTGAAAGAAGAGCAAAGAACAACACTGAAGACTTTTCCGTCAATGCCATTTAAGTACAATCATTCAAGGTATAGTCTAATACATGTTGTGATCATTGCATGAAGAAAGTCTTCACAGGTGACCTCTCTCTCTTAACACGCCCCATTTTCTCCTGAAAAATACACAACACCAGACTGATTGAAGTCTCACAAAAGAAATGACACGTGCGTGTTCCTTGACAGCATGCTGAATACGGTAAAAGGTATTTGTCATCTGGAATGATCTTCATATTTTGTCTGGCTGGTGCATCTAAGAAGAGGCACCTCAGCATGAAAGATCATATTTACCCCACTTCATTAGCTTTCAATGAAGCAAAATGCAAAAATGGTTTGGGGGCGCCAGGAGACAACAGAGTGGTCTGTGAGAGAGATGTGATTTCTGGCAGGAAGGTGAAGTGTGTGCGCGCCATGTATTCATCACATTCTGGGGACATAAGTCTGTTTCCACAGTCACATATTGTGGACTCAACACCCACAATTGGACACAAATTTAGCCCCCATAAGGTTAACTATTTTATTAACAAGTTAACTTTAGTATTATGTCCAGTTTAAGGGTTACAGTCCTCACAACAACAGCAGAACAACTTTGTGTGTGTGTACTTGTATTAATGTGGAAACAATGTGTTCACATGTTTTGTTTACTAATTATGAGGATTCACACTCACACCCACACCCACAAATTAAACCTTACAATTTTAGGTGAATGATTTTGGTTATGGTTTTGGTTAGACGTTGCCATTAAGAACATAGTAATTATAGTTAAGGTTCGGGTAAATCTTCAAAGGATTTAATGTTTGTTAGTCAATTCAATGTCATCCTTGGTGAAAAAGACAAGCATGAATATGCAAATAGACTGTTGTGTCCTATCTCGATATCTTTGCGTGTATATCCCACAGTGGTGAAAAGTAACTAAGTGCATTTACTCAAGAACAGTTATGCTACTTTCCACTACATGACAGAGGGAAATAATGTACTTTCTATGCTGTTACATTTATTTAAGAGATTTAGTTGCTTGGTGAGATGAAGATACAATGGATATTATGACACGCTTTCAAAATACCACACATTGTTAAAGATTAAACCAGTGGTTCCGGTGGTTTCTGTCTAGTCATGTCACATTTCAGTTATCTATGAGTTGCACCAAAAGTGCTCCACCAAACTCCACCAAAAAGTGACTTTCCCTCTTAACTTCTCACATGATTTAATTTCTGTAAATGCTCAAATGCTTCAATATCAGGCGAAAAATCAAAGATTAGAGAAAAAGTCAAAAGATTTGTGTAACTTTTCATCTTTCTTCTCCCCTTACTCATCTCATATTTATCTGGTGACCCTTTGGCAAGACAGTAGACAAAACATGAGTGATTTTATAGTTTCCTTTAACCTATTTGGTGAATTTGATAATTTTGAAGACTGGGATGCAGCAGAAGAGAAAGAGAGAAGACTAATATAACAGCTGCGGATTTTAACGGTAAAAAACAACATTTACGTATTAATAATTGATTTAATATTTATTTATTTCATAAGTGACCATGGTATAAGCGGGATAATGCCCGACGAGGTGTCCATTTATCATTTATCAGCATCGCGTCGTTCATTCTGATAATGGACACCTCGTCGGGCATTATCCCTTACATAAATTTGTCTATACTAGCTCCATCTCATGCATGTACAACAGTAACATGCTGCTTGATGTCATATACTGCACAGTGGTGTATTTATTGTTGTTGCTGTTGTCAAAGATGTGGCCCTGTTGTATTGTGTTTTTTTTATGTAAACTCTTGCTGCACACTGAATTTCCCTGAGGGGACAATAAAGATAACCTAACCCCATCCTTTGTCCTATTCTTGGCTGCACACATTTTTTCTTTTTTTTAACTTTTTCATATTGTTCAACCAAATACAGCAAACAAAGAAGCCCTTCATTCTGCTGTCAGGAGGTTGCCATGATGTGCTCTTGTGCACATCTGTGAAACATGTCTGCATACGCATACCTCACATTGAAGTGGATCTAAGCATGTGTGAGTCTGTGTGCAAGTGTGCAGCTGTCTGCATCAGTCCTGGAGTATGATCGAGGCTTAAGCTTTGATATGCATGTGTATGTGTTTGTTCAAGGGGTTAATACGATCCTGGTGGTTGCTTAGCTCTTACTGTAATACTAAACAGCATGTGAGGCAGATTGTACATCTGTCAGTGCCCAAGCATGCCTCCCAGGCTGTATGTTCACACAGACTACTAGAAGAGGAGGAAGACCAATGGCACATCAATTTCTCAGTCAAACCAACAAATATTTTCGCAAATTTTCAAATATGAAAGATAAGAAGCAGTTAACCACCCCAGCTGAAAATATGTTTAGTCGGGTCTTGAGTAAATACTACAGTACAAATTATTTGCCAACTATAACTTGTAAAAAGTGTAATTTTGCTTGTCTTTCCCTATTTCATTCAAGTTTTCTTTTACTGTTTGTCAGAAAAAATACAAAAATAGGCAAACACATCACTATCATGATCACTTTGGTTATTGGTGACTTGGGAATTTGTTATCATGTTTTGACATTTTATGTGCTGAATGAATTATGGATTCATCAAAATAAATAAATAAATAAGTTTTAGTTGCAGATAGGCCTGGTTTAATTCAAATGGAAATCAAGTCATTTGTAGAAGCAGATAAGCACTATTCTTAAAATGAATAAACCAACACCAGTTTCATCGCTGTCTCCTTCTGTGCACAATAAAAAAAAAACATGATTTCTGAAAATTAAATAAAGAGATATCTTACAAAAACAACCCAACACTTGTTTGATTGATATTCACCGGAGTGCACAAAAGGCAACAGATGAAGCACCTACTGCAATGCCACACAGATGCCAGATGCAGCCTGCAGAGATCTGCAGAGTTCTGCCAGCATTAACATGACAACCCACATTGACCATCAAGACTTCAAACTGAAACTGAAGTTGATTTTTGACCTTTGGACATAAAATGTCATCATCATTTTATCTATTAGATATTTGTGTGAAATTTTGTCATAATTAGTGTGTATGATTTTTTTTTAGCTATGGCTACAAATGTCTTCAGTGAGGTCACCACGACTTTGATCTTTGACCAACAAACCTTAATCAATTCATCTTATAGTCCAAGTGAACATTTATACCAAGTTTAAAAAAATCGCTCAATGCATTCTTGAGATATTGTATTCACAAGAATGGGATGACCTGAAAACACAATGTCTGTGTCCACGGCTGTTGCAGGTGTGAAGCCATAATAAAAAAAAAAGGTTTTTCAAGATTTTTCAAAAATTGTGAATCACAGAGGTCCTTCCGCATACAGCCATGAAACAGATTACTATTGATGAACCTAGTGCACGCGGAAAGGAATTCCAGCTTATAAAACCTTTGAGGGGCAGTTGATTGATGATGCATTCATTCAATTGTTGCTGGAGATAGTTTCAGTTTTAGCTAAAATATTGCTCTGACATGTACAATGTAAAATGGAGCCAGAGATGAGAGTGAAAAAAAAAATATGAATGAGATGGAGAGGAAGCTGTGATGATCAGACTGACTCAAATGACTAGAAGGTAACTAAAAGGTAAACTCAGGCTCAGTATTTCCCTGTGATAATGTAACAAATCTCTCCAAGCAGTCTTGTCCATCTTTTATTCATAGAAACGAGGGAAGAAAAACAGAGGGATGTGTTGGCTGGTTATTCTTGTCCATACGCCTGTCATTTACATGTTCACACCAAAACCACCCACCCCCACTAAGTCTGTGTCTCATTTGTCCTTTCTGCTTACACATTTCTGCACTTATGAGTGTCTATCCTACTGTGTGCGACTGTATGTGTCTGTGTGAGTCTGTGTGCTGTTAGTGTTTGTGTGCCCATGTGCGTGTATGTCTGGCTTGGACAACTAATTCCCTCTGCCAGAAAATGTCCTGCAGCAAGAATTTGGACTTGAGAAAGTGTCCGCTGCTCTGTCGATATGTGACATGGTGCCAAATCGGGCATGCAGCCACTTTCGATTAGTATGGTCCAACACTGCCCATTCACAGCTACAGCACTGCCAGAAACTGGTCGAGAGTGCTGAGAGAAACTGCATATTGCCAAAAACAAGTTTGAGATGCTGCAAACAAAACCCAACAGTTGCCAAAAAAACTGTCCAGAATGCCGCAAACAATAAAAACAATAATAAGAAAATTGTAATTAGAAATAGTGCTGCTCAAGCCAGCCTTGCAAAACTCCTGAAGTGTTGTTTGTTTGTTTATTGTTGGCCAACAATTAGTGAGAATTAGTGAGAATTAATGACACAGTCTCTTGGATAAAATAGAACATTTGAGAGTAACTATCAATAAATCTCCACGAGAGTAACTATCAATAAATCTTCACAAACTAATATACATACTAGTGAGTTTGCCTGTTTTAGAGACTATCAATTGTATATTATTTTTGTTGTGCATCAATTGACATTTTCCCTTATTGTTGCATAGTACAGGACTATTGTTTTAAAAGGTGTTTTCATGCTTTAAAATGATTTGACTTGGGCCTACCTGTAAGCTAAATACATTTTCAGAAAAGATCCAATCTTAAAGGGACCCTGAAACCCTCAAAAGCAGTCTGCAATAGACTTGAGGATAATAAATCCAGATCCAAAATGTGGATGGCCCAAACAAATCCAAATCGAGAGAGAATACAAAAACTGGCAGCAGCAGGATGCTTCACCTAGGAGCAGCAATACATGTTCTCAAAATCAATGTAATGCACTTGACATTCTTTATCTTGTCTCAAAGTAATTCTCATCTGAGAGGATTGTTGACAAAAGGAGCTGAGAACTATGGCATTAGGATGGGGCATGATCCAATTTCCCTCACCTGGACCTTTCTGGGCTGTGGACTAAGTGCTTGCTGTGCTCTCACTGCCTGTGGGGAGGAATGGAGCCCCCTTGCTCCCAGAGTGACTGTTGACCAGGGCAAACTGTCCTTAGTGCTCTTCAAAGGCGTTGCATTGTCAGTGTAGGGACTGGCTCACATAAAAGGCATTATGGGTCTGCAGCAATGTCGGCAAACCCACTCAACCATTAAACATGGACCAAGGATTCTTATGCACAAGTGAATCAGATGGTGAAGCAAATCCCATGATGCAATGAAAGAGAGGGCTAGGGCATGCCGGCTGAGGTGGGATCCCAGCTCATCAGAGTCAGGCAAGCCACTCATCCGTCTTGCCCGCTCTGTCAGGAAGTGGAGTGTGTGTGCATCTGATAGGACCTGAAAGACTGAGCTATACTAGGGAGTCAGTGAAGTGAATGGAAAAATGAAGAACTATGGGAAAACTCTGAGACACCAGATGGGCAGCGGTAGCTGCAGATTTCTGGTAGCAGGTGGAGCGGCTCAGCCGTGGAAGGAGTTGCAGTAGTCCAGACAGGAAATGACAATGAAGTGCCAAGATGATCACCATAAGCCATCTCCAGTAAGGGACAGCTCCTCCTGATCCTGCAGGAGAACAGAGGAGAACTTCTGCTGCGATGTTTGGTGTGAATGGCAGGGTCACTCAGGCAGAGTCACTCACACACTCACCCTGGTCAATCATGCAGGGTCACACTCAGGTTCCTTGTCATCCGAATTGGTAGCATCCCAGTACTGTGAAATGTGATAAAAGGGTCATAACACAGGCTTCCTTTTCCCTGAAGGAACACAAGCTCAGTCTTGTCCAGGATGAGCTTTAGGTGGCACCTTGACATCCGCTCTGATATACCTGCCAGGCAAGCAGTGATGCATATCTCCACCTGAGAATCTGAAGGGGGGAGTGATAAGAATAGCTGGGTCAGCATAGCAGTGGTAGAAGAGGCCATGCCAGGACAGCAGTAAGAGTTCTTGTGTGGAGGAAGAAGAACATATGTTTATGTTTTGTAAAATAGTTTGACAGAGATGTAAAATTGATGCGAATATGCAAAACAATCTGAATAGTCCTTGAAGTCCTGTTGGGTGTCCAGGTGTTGACTAACTGTATGTCTCTCTCCAATGTTGGCTGCCTTTTCTGATTTTCTCTGTGCTTTCGCTCCAGTCCTGCTCTCACCATGTCTTGCCGTATCAGCTAATAAAAGAAAGTAATTTTTCTTTCCCTTTACTTTCACTTATCTCTTTTCCATTCTTAACTTTCTCCCTCCCTCCCTCAGTCTCAGCTCTCTTCTGTCAGTACTGTGGTGCCTCCCTCTCCTTCTCTGCTTCCTTTCCCCTTGCTCCTTTCCATCGCACTGCCAGTATTTAGGGGCCTGGTTAACAAGCCATTTATGCCCCATCTTCTCTGCTCCCTAATCACACATGCAATATTCATACATGGCTGTCACTCATGCAGATACATTAAGACTATCATTCCCTCTCTGCTCTCCTCTTCCCACTCCTTTTTCTGCTCTCCCTCCTTCATCTCCTCATCTTTGCCACTCTCCTTCCTCCTCTCCTGCCCACTCTCATCTTTCTGTCTCCCGCTTCCATTTTCTCATACTTCCTCTCTGCCCTCCCTCCCTCTCACCAATTCAATCTCCTCCTCTGTTCCCATCTGCGCACATAGAAAGCGCGAGACATCTTCAGTCTTTTCATGTGATCGACCGAGAGAGACTGCGGTGAAAACTGTTTATCTTTTCATAGAGATGCTATGTGCAGGATCTGCTTATTAGCAATAATTTGCTGCAATTCAGACATGATGATACGTTCTAATAACAAATATGCCTCTCACATTCAAGTATAAACCGAGAGGACCTGCTTGGTGTTTTAATTTGACTGAATACGGAAGTCTGTATGCTTGATTGCCTGCAAAATCTATTGTTGATGTAAGTGCCAACAGCATCTTGAGGGTTTAAATAGCAAAATGGGGCCTTAAAAACAAATCACAGTTCTGCCAAAATTGGTGTATTTAAATAAATTCTCATATGGAGTGGAGTAACACGTCAAAACATCTATCTTATCTATCTACACCACAAAAGTATGTGTACACCAAAACACTATAACCATATGTGATTGTTGAACAAACCATGTCCGTTAATCTGCTACCATTCATCCACAAGGGCATCAGTAAGTTAAGCCACTGATGTTTTGCCTTGAGGCCTGATTTGCATGTTCAGATTTATCCCAAAGGTACCGGATGGGGTTGAGGTCAGGACACTGTTCATCCATATCAAACTGGGAGACCCATGTCTTTATGGACCTGGCTTTGTACATGGGACATCAAAACAGGAAAGGGCCTTCTTGAAACTGTTATGCCAAAGTTGGAGGCACATTTTTGTCTAACATGCCACCCTGTGCTGTATAAGGTTCCCCTTACTGGAACAAAGAAACCCAGACCTCCTCCACCAAACTTTGCAGCTGGCACTATGCATTCAGGAAAGTATTTTAAATTCGTCCATCAGACTGTCAGATAGTGAACTGTGATTCATCACTTCCGACAATAAACCTCCACACTACATTCTGTCGACCTCAGAAGTTGGAGCTGGGAAAGCCCTTTACTGCTCTAGGGAGCACCGACCATTGACAAATGTTCACTGCCTCAGTCAGTTGTTGATGGTTCTTTGAATGAACTGATTTTCATTGCAAAGTTTTGATATTTTAAATGCTGGTGTGACTGGGCAATTACTAGGAAACTAGAGGAGAATAGAGGCATCATTAATTTTATTAGCAACACCTGTGCATTTCCAATGATGACAAGTCAAAATATCTGCCGAGAAAAAGGTCTACTGAGATTGCACAGATGTCTGCTGGATTTTTGGCACCTGTTACCAATGGGTGTCTCACGTGAGTTTGACCCTATCTATCTGTCTGCCTGTCAGTCTTGAAAGATGAGGTTTCCTAAAATAGTGTATCGAGTCAGAACTTTAAACTGTAAAATTGAAAACTGATATGGCAGCTGTGTTGGAGTTAATTTACCATGTGCAAATATATTGGGCTGCTGTTTAGTGGATTTGGACTCAGTTTAATTGGTTAAAATTTCTTATTAATAGCAATATGCAGACAACTGTGCGAGCTAATAAGTCTCCCTCACTCTCCCTCTCTGTTTCTCTCTCTCTCTCTTGTTCCCTCTGCAGCTCTTTCTCAGTTAACGCCACATTGCTAATCAGCATGAGTGTGGATGGGTATCCAAATGCAATCACAGACAATTATACTCCTTGCTGTGCTTGTGTGCATTTGTGTGTGAGTGTGCATTTGTGTGTGCATGTGTACATTTTAGCCCATTAGGAAGTGATGCACTGATTAGCCGTCAACTCTCATGCTGCCCGACTGCCAGTCACGCAGACAACAAACAAAAAGCAACATCCTCTGACACACACACACACACACACACACACACACACACACACACACACACACACACACACACACACACACACACACACACAATTTGCTTTCCGCCCATTATGCGCTCAGGATTCTTGTCACAGTCATGGCCACAACAGCAGGATAAACTACAGCTAATTCAGTTGAATAAAATAAGTGAAAGAGTGGGGAAACATGTTTCAGCTGAGCGCCATTCATCAGCTGAATACAGTACTTTTTAGTTCCTGGGCAACTTTCTGACATTGTTTATGCTTCCGCACAAGCGACAGGCGTGGCCAGAGGCATTATGTTTTTGGGCTCTCTGTCTGTCCGTCCCATTCTTATGAAGGTGATATCTCAAGAATGCCTTGATAGAACTTCTTCAGCCTTGGCGCAGGTTACATTTGGACTCAAGTATGAATTGATTAGATTTTGGAGGTCAAAGGTCTATTTTGTGGTGAGCTCACAAAACACATTTTTGGTCATAACTCAAGTATTCATACACTAATTTTGAGAAAAAAAAACACAAAACTATCTAATCTAATAGGATAAAACGTTGATGTGATGATGTAACTGTATTTTTATATGTTTAGCATTTTCAGAAATGCTTTGTTATGTACAGTATTACGTCATGCCAGTAAAGCCATTTGAATTGAATAGAATTAAAACTGCAACTTGACTGGTTGGCAAAGTGGAAATTCTAGTTTCTGCTTGCTTTGCCTTCTTTTTAGACTCTTATAGCCTTTTTTGTGCAAGTTCAGCTGCAGTCATCTATTTCAGCTGCACTGTGTTTCATTCTGCTTGTGAAAAAACTATGCAGTGTGGTCCACTCTCCAACATGCTGACCCATTTGTGTGACATTCTAGCCCACCATCTGCAACACTCTTTTATTGTTATTTATATGTTATTATGGTGATTCTGCTGGTTCAGGATACTGTTCTGAGTTATGGTGAGGAGGGAGTTCAAAGGAGAGCAGGTGCAATTGATGAAATGGATTGAGTTCTCAAAATGGCAACAAGTAAGATTTGTGCTGCCACACAGCACAAAATGACCATACTGAAATACTGTGTCTGTGGGAGTCGACACCAAGCGCTTGCTGAGATTTTTGGAATTCATAACTCACTTTCCGGCCCGTACTCTGTTTTGGAACGAAAACTCCCCGCCTACTGGCATCTCAAGAGCAACCCCTTACACGCACAGAGGTACTCCCCAACTGATCAACCTTATAATGTTACCAGTGACAAATGCTATAACACAATCTAAGCTCTGGAGGTTAAATTGAAAATTGAGCAAATTACACAGTTTTGTTGTCTTGCTATCACATTTTTCCACAGTTTTCAATGTGTTCTACCATGTCTTTGTTTCTGCTCTATTACAGGTGAGCTGCTTTAACTCACCTGTTTGAAATGTGAGTATATGACACACTCAGTGGTCACTTTATTATGCACGCCTGTGCAGTCTAATGCTTTTAAAGTGCAAAACAAGTGGTCAGCCATAAAACCCCCTTTTATGGTGCCTACAATGTTCTTTTTTTTTGTACAGTTGATTCAATTATATGATTTAGAATTGTGGTTATAGTTACTGTAGTATTGTTTCTGCACTGTACTGCATTATATTGAGAGATGTTTCTTATATTCTGCCCCCCTCATGCATGTAAATGAGAAAGAAAAAAAATATTCAAAACATTTCTCACTACACTGTGGCCCAGTACAACATCACCTTTAACCATGACCTCAGCATAATAATTGAATTTCCGACAATGTCACTGAGAACTGAACATAATAAATGTCATAAAGGTAGAATTTATGTCAAGGCTGTTGTTGAATAGTAACAGCTTGGGTACAGGTAAAGTGGCCGCTGAGTATATATGGAGTAAAATACCTGAATTATCCTCAGTTAAGGAGATACGTTAATTAACTATGCAGATTTTATGTAATTATAGCATCTTACAAATTACTCTAAAAGTGTCTTTTTTTATTACTACCACCTGGGGGCACCAAAGTCAAAGATGGTCATATTCTACACATAGTGGCTTTAAAGTAATAGTTTCTTGTTGCTGTTGTTTTTAAGATTTTTGTGGGGCATATTTGATGGGGACAGCTGTAGATATGACAGGAAAGGGGATACAGAGAGAGGGGACAACATGTGGCAAATGGGCCACAGGCGAGAGCTGGACCAGCAGCCGCTGCAGAGGAGTGACAGCCTCAGCACATGGGGTGCACACTCTGCAAACTGAGCTACAGGGGCGCCCCATTTGATACCACTTTCACGTCTGTGCATTAATTATGAAACTATAGCCAGCAGCTGGTTAACTTAGCTTAGAACAAAGACTGGACACAGGGGGAAATAGCTAGCCTGGCTCTGCCCGAAGGAGACAAAATCATCTACTAACACCTCTAAAACTCACTAATGAACAAATTATATCTCATTTGTTTCATCTGTGCAAAAACCAAACTGTAAAAGGAACATATGGTGGTTTTACTGGGGGTTATGTGTGGGATGATTTTTTTCTCATTGGTTTTGGCAAAGAAATTGATCCTCTCTACGCTAAGTGAATCCTCAAAATGTCACATTTTTGCTTTAATGATTGTTTAAATAGCACAATGTTTCCAACAAAGCACTGACTTTTCAAAGCTTGAAGATTGCCTTCTGTCTGTAGGCTGCCACACATCCATGCAGATGTGAATTTCATGTAAGTACGTACATACTATGTACTTCATGAACTTTGAGTGATTAATGAACACGCAAAGAAGCTCATACAGTTTATATGTCATTCACATAAAGGAACAATTTGAGATGGCAATAACACGACTGCATCATCCAATAGCAGCTAAATAATCACTGGAGATGTGACAGATAAACTTTTATTGTTTAATTAACAAAACAGCTCTGTCTTTCTCCTGAAGGTCTTAACAAATGGTTTGTAATAAAGTTTTTAACTTTCCTGCAGGAATATTTGTACCCAAGAAGGTGCTGCTTTTGCTTCCTCGTGGTGGACGTCTTGTTTAGCAATGAAGGTCTGTGTTCCTAAAGTGGTACACATGTAGAACATTGTGATAATGAGTCTTAGCGAGCTCATTGAGCAGCTGTTGAGAGTAATTAGTATTTAATCTCAGAGAGGAGAGTGCTGTGAATATTCACACTTTGATCAACGCAACCAGCTCGTCATCTCCTGTCCTCTCATTTCATTTTCTCCTCTCTTCATTTATTCGTCTCCTCCTCCTCTCCTCCTCTCTTTGCCTCTCCCACTTGCGTGCACTCTCAAAGGAGCAGGAGCAGTTTGCATCGTAATGGAAAAGAAATTCCCTTCCTTTTCTCATTTCTCTATCTGTTTGCTTTTTTCTCTCTGTTTGTGTCTTAGGGATGATAAATGCTTTATTATATTATTTGTAGAATCAGTATTATAATATCTTTACACACCAAAGGCCAAAATGTGCTACAGCCGCAACTGCTGCCTTGTTGAAACCTGCAGTCTCCAAGAAGACAGCTTTTGTGCAACTCATAAAAAGAACGAAAAGTTGTTTTTCTCCCAAGCACACCTTTGACATGTTTTTCTTTTTGCAGTGAATTATCTGTGGTTTGCGGTGATCTTTGGGGTTATCATAAACTTTGAACACACTACAGAGAAACTGTGGCAGCTAGCAGTCACTTGGAGTGGAAAAAACAACAACAACAAAAAGTACTTGTGTTTTCATGCTGGAAACAGAGGTTACATGAAAATAGAGATGTTACAGATATCACTGGAAAATAGCTACATACTAGATATACTTTAGTGATAGGTTGGTGGTTTGAGGAACAAGGGATCCAACAGCAATTTGGGCCACAATGCTAATCAGTGGAAGCATGGGCAGATATTCAAATGCAATCACTGACAATTACAGCCTGTGCCATGTGTGTTATTCTACGTATGTGTTTGTGCATGTGAGTGTGTGTTTGATTAGCCAGTGTCTTGCTGATTAGTCATCAATCCTCATGGTGCCAAACCCACTGTCAGTCAGACAGCAAATAAAATGCATGAGCCACACATTGTCTGTACATTCAGTTTCATTTCAGTGTTCAGTTCAAATTTAATGCAGCTTGGTTTCTGGGTAAAATTCATATGTAACATATTTGTTTCATGTTGTCCTTGTAAAGTGGATTGTCTAGTTTTGATAGTGATATGCTATATAAATAAACTTCATTATTATTGTTATTATTATTATTACTTTACATCTACAGTATACTCATAAAGTGCAACAGCAATGATGACCACGAAGTCCGATCAACCGAGCGTACCACTGCAGACCACCCCAGGAGGAGTGGAGGTGAGCAGGGACAAGAGCTAACCCAACTTGGACTTCGTGTGGTTACATCCACACAAATATGTTTTCATTTTAAAACACATATGTTTGCTACGTTTCCACCTAGTGTCCACCCTTCCCTGGCATTTTTGAACACCTCAAACACAACGAAGGAATAATTAATCAACTTGCTTGCATATACCCTGTTGCCCTCAGCATCAGCTGCTATAGACTGGAACTCCACTCATTTTTTTACAAGATATGTATAACATTTCCCTGGTTTATCTCTGTATTCATAAAACCTCTGTTAAGTATAATTAATTCTTTTCTTTGCATCTTTAGTAAGAAGACAAATTATAGGTGACCAAAGAGCAGAAATTTCTTGCAATAAAGTAAGTGACGGCGAGCTAAAATACACTTTTTCTTGACTTGGCACTTAAGCCTCTCAATTTCTGGCACCTCTTAGCTGTAGAATATGATCTGATCAACCCTCTTGCATAGGCTTTGCAAGTTTCCCATCAAATTAAGAACGGAAAAAAACAACAACAATTTTCCATTGTCTGTGTTTGGGCTGCTCCATTTATCAAAGTGAGTCCGCAAAAGCCGAGGCAGCCACAGGTGTATCAAACCTCTTCTCTGCACTCTTACCAGTCACCTTTAGCTTTGCAAGCTACATCAGTGTGCAGTCAAAATTCATCCTCCTCAGATGATCTTTCATCTTATCAAAGGCCTTGCGTTTCTTGACCACTACTGCTGAATAATCGTTGAAGAAAGATATCCATGGTCCAGTTATGTGCAGGCTGGTCCAGTACTATGCTGAGATGGTTGGCTACATTCATAAAGCGTTGCTTGTCAGTGAAGTTGTAAAACTTAACAATGATGGGTCTGGGATGTTTTTTGGGACTGGTTTTTGGTGCGAGGGAGTTAGGTGCGTGGTCCAGCTTGAGTCAGCCACTTTTGGTTGTGATTTTAAGATTGTTAGGTAACCACTTCTCCATAAAATTCACAGGATTTGTTCCCTCTGTGCCTTCAGGTAGTCCGACTATGTCTACATTGCATCTGCAACCATGATTTTCTAAGTCATCAATGTGCTCCAACATCCCACTCACTTGTTTCTCCAGATTTGTCACTTGAATCACTCCGTTGTGCTCTCTACACTAGCGATTCTGCCCTCCGCCTTACAGACCCGAACTCCTGTGTTTGGGTGGTTGGGTCCCTTGTATAGTAGCAGCAAGTACTGTCAACTTTAGCACTGATAACCTTTGTGATGTTGTTGGTAATTCTGCCCATTGCCTGAGAATGTTCGAGTTTGTGCTACTGCTGCTGCAAGGATTCCTCATCTTCAGCCACTTCCATGGTATTAGCATCCTCATTCTGTTCATCATTTTTGTGAGCAAGTTTGCCCATGGTTGTTTTTTTCTTGGTCCTGGTCATGCTTTTAGGTATTTTCAAAAAGTAACACTAAACCTTTGCATTGAAGGCCAGCTGCCTCTGTTCACAGCTCTCTACTCACTTTTTCAATTTTCACTGCACAAGGTCAAAAAGGAAACAAACTGATTGCGGCCACTTTTTGTTGTTTTGTTGTTGTCTTGAAAGAAAAACGGATACAATGTTCAATTGTATTTTATTAAGGTTAAAAGAAAAAACAAAAAAAGAACAGCAACCTTTTTTGTGTTTGCTGGTTAAAGAACAGAAAAATGATTGAACCGATGGGACTAGCATTTTTTATTATCCTTATATACTTTCATTATACAACTGCAGATGAATTATAATTCATTCGCAGACCCTGGGTCAGATGAAGCTGAAGGAGATTTTAAAAACCTTTGGCTTACTTAGTTAACCAACAATTTGTTCATTCACTGAGTGACCCAATAAACTAGGAAAAGAAAGTTCTGTCCCCTGAGTTTTTCTTCATATTGTGGTTGATAAGGGGTCTTTTCTGCTATGTTGTCTGTTGGGCCTTGATAGGAGTGAAAATGGTCTTTTTCTGGCCACCTGAGCATTTTAGTCTCTGTGTATGTGGACCTCCAAGCCCAGGAAGTGGTGAATGCAGGCTATGAAGGGACGAGGTGTGCTGTCTCCACTGAATGGCCACCCTGAGCACTCTGGCCATGGTTAGCGGGCGGGGGAAGGCATTATCACTGAAGATTTCTCCTAAGCAGGATTCAATGACAGAAGCGGGCTGGGTGCCCTTGGCCTTCTCTGGTCTACCCATTATATGAATGTTGCATCTCTTGGGCCTGTTCTTGGGGTTGTCGACCTTTAACATGAGTTGTTTGTTTGTTGTTTGATTCCAGTGTAATTAATGTTTCAATGGGTTTAATCATGTGACTGGATGAAATTTGTGCTGTCAGGTTTGCAATAATCCGCTCCTTTTTCTGTTCATACGTCAGAGATACCACTGGCTTGCTGCCATCTCCATGCGTGGAGCAGGAGGAGGTCAGTTGCTAGGCACCATCTTGGCAGCTGTCACCCTCATTTTCAGCTTTTTTACCTTCAGTTGTAGTGGCATTGCCCATGTTGAACTGGATACAGTGCACGCTGAGTCAGAAGTCAGTATTAGAAGCAATTTCCCCAGTTTTAGATGTATAAATAACACAGCAAATGTCAACAATGTGCAGAATGACAACAGAGCTCCTCCAACTCACTACCTACTCTGCCATTCGCCAAGCTGGACCTCCCCCAATCACAGATTTTTTAAACCATTTTTTTGTTTATATAACCTCAGCTTCACATGCATATATCTTTACAAATATATATTAATAACATTCATGAACACGTGCTGATAATAGGCCTGAGGGGCAAAGTCATCCTCTCACACATACAATATTTGCCTGATACTTGTAAGGTCTTCCAAACCTTAAGCACACGCAGGCCCTCTGGCAGCACTGCGACTCACCAGTGCATGCTAAGTCATACCTGAGGCAGTGGAAGCCCTCCGCTAACACTCGTTGGAGGGTGTTATAAACAAAGCTGAGCCCTTTTTTCACCTTTCTGCCTCTGTTTCCTCTAGGCGAATCTACGGTCCCCTCCTCCTCCTCTGTCTCCTGAGCTTTTCTTTCTTGAATCCCATGCACTCTTGTCTCTGCTCTCTTTTCACTTTCTCATCACCTCACTTCACATCGCCTCCCTTCCTCTCTCTAATCCCCTTCTCTCGCCTCCCCGCCCCCCTCTCTCCTCCATGGCTCTCCTGTTGCATTTTGGATCCATCTGTTGGGAGGAAAAGTAATAACGGTGAAGCTAAACAACAACATGAGGAATCAGGCAGGAACACACTGCGGGGTTTAAACTGGATCCAGGTGTAATGCCCAACTACGTCGCCTTTGGGTTTTACTTAACACCCATCATAACAAACAAAACAGGCAAATAAACTGAGGGGTTGTTTGGTTGTTTTTTCTTTGTCTTATAAACATCTGCGAGGGCCACTGAAAGGTATTAAAACTTGACATTACGTGAGCAAACTATTGCAGCTGGCAGTGATTTTTTTTTTTCCGGCTTTGTGTCTGTTGTTTAGTGATTTTCTGCCCTACTTCTCCTTGATGAGATGCGTGAAAGTTTTTTAAAAGAAGGCCACATGAAGTTGTTTTCAACCTTGAGTTATTCTGGAAGTCAGCACACATTCACTGTCAGCCGTTCACTGCATTGTTTCTAATCAGGTCACAGCTCCTCCCCTGTCCGGTAATACAGCAGGATATCCGCACACGATGGCCTCGTTTTCATCTCGACTTAATAATCGATTTTACTTCAACTTCACTCGCACAAGAATTGGAATTGTTGACCTATATTAGCACTGAGCGTTGTATACTAAATGACTGCTGCTAAAAGCACTGCACCCTCAGGTCTCTGGATGCAGCGGGGTCCCAATGTATAGGACGCATTACGAGCACCGACAAGTTTTGGAGTTCATACAAGAGCATTCTGTATTTCATTGCCTTGACTGGCATTTATACACAAAGTCAATAGCGTACATGATGGCTACAGGCTGTAGAACGTATAGTTGTATAAAATTAATTTATATATTGCTTTTATCTCAAGCACTTTACAACACGTGGATGGAGACAGGGATCGAACCTCCAACCCTATGATTAATGCAGTGGTTCCCAAACTTTATGGTGTGGAGCCCCTGCTGGGGTGGGGGGGGGCAATGTGTATTATCAAGAGAGAAATACAGAGTGAACCAACTTAAATGAATTTGATTTATGTTGTGGAAATAAATAAAGAAGAGTTTGCTTATGCTATCATGCAAACTTTTATTTCACCAAAGTTCAATTTGAATCCTTTTTTGTATCAGTCGCTTCCCTCATCATTGTTAATGATTAATAATACTTATAGGATAGGGGGATGTGAACGTTTTTCGGCTGCTGAAGGGGGGGCATGCCAGAAAAAGTTTGGAAAAAGTTTAGTCGCCATCTTGGCAGTGCCTGACTCAGCTAACTCAGGCTAATCCAAAAATTAGGGATGCACAATATGGATTCTTTTCAGGCAAGACGATAACTGATAGTAACTGCTTCTAACTGATATCTTATCTTTTCTTTCTTTTAAATGGTCGTCGATTGCTGGTCTAAATTTATTTTATTTGGTATCCTAATTAGTTTTAACTTTCAACTTTTGTGGCTCACTTTCTGAGCGTCTACTTGGAATGAAATGTGCTATAATAAACAAGTTTTGCTTGCTTGCTGAGAAAGGCTGAGATGTAGTGAGCAAAGATGGATGATTTAAAATTCCAAAGCTTTGACTGAACTAAATCTGACTGACATCACTATTACAACAAAAACAAAGAACAGTTCTGACTTCAAATGTTCATTTACTTTATTCTACTAAATTTCATCAATAAACTTAAATTAAATGCTTTGACAATCAGTCAAATCAGATATTAGTATAGCTGTCTAATAAATGAATAAATAATAGGCTACCTAATAAATAAAGTAAAGTATAATATAAATGTTATAAAATATAATATTGAGTAAAAGGCATTAAACATGTTCACAAACCATGTAAGAATAAACAGAGTGCTAGAGATATACAATATATACTGAAAGTGACAAACACATGTAGCCTTTTCTTTCTTTTCAACTGCCGTTGAAATAAAATGTGGCTGCTGGTCACACCAACTCAATGGATTGTCTCGTGACAAACGAGTAAAGGTTGAAAGTTTTCTTCTATTATGTTTTCGGCTTTGTGTATGAAGTAAAATTCATCTAAAGTTGCTCATATTGTATAATGAAAAATGCCACTCACCTCGGTTCAAAAGTTTTTCTCTCTTAAACCAGTAAACAGAAAAGCAATTGCAATGCTTTTTTCCTTTCATCTTAACAAATACAAATGAACATTGTATCTGACATTTTTCTTTCTTAAACAGAAAAGCAACATTACTTTTTCAAGCTTGTACAATGAAAATTGAAAAATTAAGCTGAGAGCCATAAACAGAGGCATCTGGCCTTCAAAGCCAAACTTGAGTGTTTTGGGTGATTTGAAGGGTGCTGGCTACAGCGGTCAATTTAAAGTGATACTCCATTTTGTTAGAATAAGCCATTCAGTATGTACTCACCACTATGCCGATGTGATGATGGGTGAAGGTCTTCAGTTCACAAAACAATCCTGGAGTTTTAGGAGAAACAGGGTAGCAGCCTCATCCAGTACAATGGCAGTGACGGTGACCACGGATAAAACGTTAAAAAAGAGAACACAAAACAAACACAAAATGTCTCCATTTTGCTTGTGTGGTGTAATCCAAGTGTCCGCGAGCCGCAACATTAAAAATTAACCGCAAAAGACACCATTTATGCCATGTTTTAGCCGAAATGTCAACTGTAGCATGTAGCCGGTAGGATGTAAACATGGCGTCGATCTCGCGAGACTTCGTATATATCTTAATGGACACACGTGTGGAAGTCTCGCAAGATCGACACATTCAGACATACTGAATGGCTTATTCTCACAAAGTAGAGTATCACTTTAAGGGGAGCCAAACTAAATAAATAAACAAACAGTCTAAATAAAGAACATAATTCATATAGCATATAGTCATATTTCTGCCACTTTTCTAAAACTGATCATGAATAAAATGTCAAAGGGTGCAAAGAGTGCTGTGATTCATGTGTGTGAATATGTAATGATTCATTATATGCATCAACATTTTTATTAATTAAGGTTGGGCTACTGTTGCTTTAGGAGAACATGCTATGTTGTGACCTGTGATGAAAAACACAGTCCAAGCCCCTTACCTTGCACTTGACATTTATTTTTCAAATTTCAGCTAATGGTGCAAAATATTAAACTGAAGGTGCAATGTGTGGTTTGTGTCCTCAAACCAGGCAGCTTTTGCTTAAGGAAAAGATCTGAGTACTTCTCCCACCACTGCCTATTTATTGTTCACACAAATTACATCTGAACTGTGATATAAATTGATAAAAAATATATCTATTGATGAGACTCTGTTGTTGTGATCCATCCACAAAGTAAAACAAATGGTACTCTCCATACATCACATAGGGATACATCAATGACAGAGTCCATCAATTTTACAAGGGGTTAAGTCAAATGCTGAAATTAAATCTGAAGAAATAATAAAATCTATTGGCTCACTGAAAAATGGGAAAAGTCCGGGTCCAGATGGGTAAGGAAACAACATATACAAGAGGTTTACTGGACTATAAAGAAGCATATAAAGATGTTATATTGCCACTAACATGAAATAATGAAGCTGTTATCACTGTAATTCAAAAGTAACAAAAAGATTTAGAGGAAACAGGGTCTTATAGACCTATTTCTCTACTGAATTTATATTTAAAAAAAAAACTGTGACCAAAATGCAAGCTAGCTAGCAACCTGTTAGACCTGTTGTGGGCAATCTTGTGAAGTCTTTTCTCAACTTTAGGTGCCTTTTGAATATCGTGCACTCCTCTACAATTCTGAAGGACTTCATACTACTGAGTTTAGATGCTGTAAAGGAGTTAAGCTGAATGGCTGTACCCCATGTGCAGTCTTAGAAAAATTTCAGATGGGTGAAGAGTTCATTCTTGAATAAAGTTACTGTACAACAACCCCACGGCAAGGACACTCACAAATCAGACACTATCTACCCAATTTGGTTGTTGCAGAGGAACTAGGCAGACTACAACTACTTAGTTCTTTGTTGTTTGCTTTAGTCCTGGAGCTTTTTGCAGAGGCCATTTGATGCCACCCAGAAGAGGAACATACATGGATACAATACAGAATATACTGTTGATAAAATATCCTTGTATGCAGATCCCATCAGTTTTGACTGTGTTTGATTTATTCAGCACCTTCTCTGGATATAGGGTCAATTGGGCCAAGAGCGAGTTGATGGCTATAAAACTGGAAAATTATGACTGGCCTAAATTACTTCCCTTTAAGGTAACATTGGAAAAAAATAACCTATTTGGGAATCATGATAATTTATTTAAAAAAAACTTTCTTCCCCTTCTTGACAAACTTAAAGATAACATTCAGTTCTCTAGAACTCTTCCAATCTCACTACTGGCAAGTCTGAATACAATTAAAATGATTTTCCTTCCATTGCTTTATTTCCTCCAAAACATACCAGTATTCCAAAATAGATTCATTAATTCTTCCTTTTAAATGGAATTGTAAGTCTCATAGAATAAGGAAAGAACATCTTTGTAAGTACAGAACACGTGGATGCTTGGCACTGCCTCTTATATGCTCTATTATTACTGGGCTTCAGGCATCCACTCAGTTGCATATCAGTTAGAAGATACAGCTCCACTTCCTAGCAGACTGGAGTTAGTGCCCAGTTCCTCTGAGCAAAGCATGCTATAAAACAACCCCATAATAGATAACACAATAAGGGTTTGGAGACAGCTATCAAAACATTTCAAACATCCCTCTTTACCTCCACCCAGTTGAGATGTGAAACGTAGAAAGATCTCGGGATATCTAATATGGGTGATGTGTATATAAATTAAACATTTGTATTAATTATTAGTATTAATTTTTGATGTAGGGAATGTTTCTCCTTGTTCTTTATATTATATTATAAAAATACATACAGTATGTCATATGTGTTATATATGGAAATGAAGCACGGCAATACCATACTTGGTTATCTTTTATAATCAGGCTTCACAATAAAAATATTTGAAATGAAAATGTCAGACTTTTACAACAACTCTCTATTTTGCTTAGTTTGATTGTTTGACGTGCAACGTTCCCATGGCAACAGAGGGGCATTGGTTTTTCCATGATACATTTTCCAGTGGTGGAAAAAAAACACAACATACAAAAGGAAGAGAAAGAAAGGAAAAGCTAAACGAGAAAAGAATGAAAAGCACGGAATAAATAGAGGTAGCAGAGAAACATCTCTCTGTGTGTGTGTGTGTGTGTGTGTGTGTGTGTGTGTGTGTGTGTGTGTGTGTGCGTGTGCATGTGTGCGCGTGTGTGTGTGTGTGTTGAGCAGGTACAGGTGGTGATTTCAGTAGGGAAATCAAAATGGTGCTGAGCAGGACCTGATCTGAGAGCAGTGACCCACAGACACACACACACACACGCACACGCACACGCACACACACACACACACACACACACACACACACCTGATTGTAAAAGCCTTCAAAGACGTATTGGACTCTTACCAACCTCCATTACTATGAGCTGCTACTTTACCACAAAGCCTTTTTCAGGCCAGTAGTGCCTGATGGAAAGATGGTTACGAAAGAAATGTGTGTGTGTGTGTGTGTGTGTGTGTGTGTGTGTGTGTGTATGTATGTGTGTGTGTGTTGGGCTCTAATTACTTAATACATGCGTGTGACTTCATTTCTTGTATGTGGGTGTGAATCACTTGATGATTGCTTTCTTGCATTATATTGACTCATTCGTGTGTGTGTGTGTGTGTGTGTGTGTGTGTGTGTGTGTGTGTGTGAATAGAGTGCAGGCCACACACAGTTTTTTTTAGCATTAAAACCATGTTTGATTACCAAACTTTGAAAAACTCAGTAAATACTGTCTAGCATCTACCAAAGTTGGCACCAGCCTCCCAGCTGCAGGTGCAGCATGCATGACGTGGCTTTGTTTTGTGTCAATGAAAACACTGACACCACAAAGAACATGATACCATTTCAAATCCTTGAGGTTTATTGGTGGAATTATTTCAGTTTAACAATATCATTTTAGTCACTATAATTGTGATCTGAAATTTAGCCGGCAGCCGGAAAACAAAATCATGGTTCCACCTACTCCTTAACTAATCGACTGGTTGATGGGGGGAAAAATCTGCAGGTTATCTCTGAATGAGCTAAATCAGCCACAATGCACTGAGTGCATGCTACCTAGTAGTCTAAATGGATGCTAAAGTTACACTGCCAAACACATGAATACTGGCAGTTTGACCACTTTGTTTTTCACACGTAGCTATATCGTTACCTTTAGGGCATGTCTATAGAGTAAATTTATTGGTACGTACAGCAACACACCACACATACACACCACCAATGACAGTCACACCGGCTGTTGTATAGCCTGGCACTAATGCAGCTGGTGCTGCAGTAAAAAGCAACATGGAAAAACAGTTACTGCATCTGACCTACAATTGTTGCTGTTTTGGCTTCAAATGAGGCTTAATGTTTACACGGTTCCTCTTATTTGGAGGCCGATGTAGTGATCTGTGCTGATATTTTGACATGGTGGCAATTAATTTGGAGCTGAGTAAATACTCAGTAAATAGCCTCTCACTCCAGTGACTCTCCGACCAACAAGACTTTGGTGGAACAAGAGCATATCAACCAACTGACCAGAAGGTGTTAGCTCTGGTGAAATTTTCATACCGTTTCATCTCAATTCATTTATCTTTAGAAATCAGAGGCTGAGGCGACAAAAACTGTGACAGGTATTCTTGTGCTGCTTCTGTTTTCTCCTAAAAGTTTCCAGTATCTGTGAAGCGTGTTGATAGGAACAACAACATCATGCAAGTGGTAGCAGGACTCGGTTATCAGCTCCTTTCTTTTTGATAAATGCATCAAGCAAAGCCATTTTCCTTGCAAACCTTGTGCTCGTGGTCTTGGTCATTGCAGTCTATCACAAAGTGAAAGAAAGAATATAAACACAAACACTTCAGTATGTCTAATTACACATCAACTGCAGGACTGCACAAGTAACGTTCTACCTTTTTCTTTAACTATGATAAATTGGCATTTTGCTTCTATTCACTCCAGTCAGATTCAGGTATCTTGGGATTTCATGTTGTACAACGCTCCTAAAATTCAACCTCAAATTCAACCCCTAACATTTAACAATCAGAACTATAACTAACACCAATAAAGCTAACAAAGACTAACCTTAAGCTTAAAACCAAGTTTCAGCCCTCAAATTGCCCTTTGAAGAAGTGAGGACTGGACAAAATGTCCTCACTTTCTGTACATTTCCTCACTTGCAAGGTGTTAAACTCAAATTGGTCCTCATAAACATAGAAATGCAAGAGACACACACACCAACTTCCTGCCCATCAATACTCCAAACCGCTTTTACACACACACACACACACACACACACACACACACACACACATACACACACACACAAGCCTGAACAGAATGTGTGTGCCACTGTGAATGAAAATCGATAGAGCAAGTTTAGTGTAATTGAATGATTATGTGTGTGTGTGAGAGAGTGTGTGTGTGTGTGTGTGCTTGTATAGTGAATAGATAGAGGTAATTGAATGTTAGAGAGACTGCGTGTGTGTGTGTGTGTGAGCCTTTATAGTGAAGAGATAGAGGTAATCTGTATAAGTGCTGCTACACTCTGAAACCTTTTAAAGTCTTGTCTATTGGAGATTTACCTAAGTGTGTGTGTGTGCGTGTGTGCGTGTGTGTGTGTGTGTGTGTGTGTGTGTGTGTGCGTGCGTGTGTGTGTGTGTGTGTGTGTGAGTGAGTGTGCCTTTAACACTACTGAGATACCATTTTAAACCGCTTTACATCAGCAGCGAAATCAGACACAATAAAAATAGACAAGTACACAAATTACATCGACAAAGTCTTGAAAAGGGAATTTTGCATCTCCATTTTTACACTTTTGCAGTCAAAACTCAAAATTGAAAATACCACATTTCTGTGGGGCATACACATGCAACATTTTCTACATTGTTGATTTAATTTGACTCAGAAGGAAAATGATGCATTCACAAACATGTTGCATACAAAACAAACTGCTTCTGTACAAAAAATGTTGCTGATTACCAGATCTTGTAGACTTGCTGGCACAATGGGAAAAACTGGAAAACCTCAAGTGATTCTGACTGCTCATGACTGAATGTTCACACATTTAAGGACCGTTACCTCCATTGCTAGCACTGTATTCATACCAAACAAACAGCACTCTGAATAAGACTGAATTAGCCATTTTTGTCAAATTCCATATAGCGGTTTATTAACATATGAAACCATATCCAAACAAACAGTCTGTAACTCATTTTTAATTAGCTGAATAAATAATATTAAAAATTACAAGTCTGTCTGCTACATGGATTTATCAATACACAGCACAGTTAGGCACAGTTCACTTATATTTCAGAGCCATGGTCAATTAAAGGGCAAAATCAACTAAACAACCCCTCTGCCCCTGCACTCTCTCAGCTACTAGGGGATGGTTGGTAGGGGATGGTTAATGGGAACCAATTTTTTGTACGCTAATTGTTATTACACTTTGGTCAAATCAAATTCTAATAGCAAGTGCTGCAGCAGATAATCATTTAGTCTCTATCTGTAAAAATAAATTATTAGAAAACAATAATGTTCCAGCAGGAATTACATGACATCATTTTAATCATCAAACTGAATGATTTATTACATTGTTATCATAGGAAATTCAGAAATTAATTTAAAAAAATTTGAACTCTACAATACTCTATAAATGTGATTTTGGAAATGAAGATACATGGGGCACTTAGTGACTCACCAACAACCCCACATGGGCAGATTGCTCAGTCTTATTAAGTGGCGCAAGTAGCCGGTGCAAGTGGATGTTTGTGTCAAGTTTGATGAAATTCCATCAAAGCGTTCTTGAGATATTGGGTTCACAAGAATGGGACGGACTTGAGGTCACAGTGACCTAAATCCTTTGACCACCAAAGCCTGATTAGTTAATCTTTGAGTCCAAGTGGATCTTTGAGCCAAATTTGAAAATATTCGTTTAACGTGACCACTGGACTGAAGCTGAACTGTGCTTCAAATATTCTGGTGGCTGAAGCCTTGGACGGCCCTTTTGTTGTCTTCGGCTGCGCTGGTGCACCTGTGGCTCCGTTGCAGCGAGCTGAGCACTGTTAGTTAGCAGCCATTGCAAACATCATTAACATTATTATTTGTATTGATTTTACACATGCCTTTATTTATGAAGTCAATGCAGAATACACTATCGGATTATGTGAAGTTTTTTTTCTCCTCCAAGGTTTGAAACATGGCTGTGTCGCACAAAATGACCAAATCTCCTCCCTGCACAAAAGGGAATTAACTCACATCAACTCTTAATTTTTCATTATTATTAATAACATGTTAATGGAGTTTACTCAAAAGTCTCTCAGTGTATTATATTCCCAGAGTAACTGATGGTTCCTGTTATGTATATTATATCTCACCTAGCTTGTCACAACACATCTGGCTGTAAGGGGAATATTTTTATGGTGACAATAAACTGTATATGTGATAATAGACATTTTAATCCCGCTGAGAGTGACTGTGATCGAGCTCAATAAAAACAGCTCCAGACACCACAAACACATTATGAAGGGCATTATTTATCTTTCCAGTGCAAATAGATCAATAGCATAAACAGATCAATGGTTGACATAGCCCCACCCATAATGTTTTGTGCAGTCATAATTACTCGTGGTGCATCCATATAGTTGAAAACAACGCTTCATGTTGTGAAATCTTCTCTTCGGTGTCTGCAGAGATAAATCAAGCAGACAGAAACTTTTGATGTGTTTTAATATCAGAAGCTAAATTACTTAAACCACTATTCTCTTAATCGGGTTTGTTTTCAGATCAACAGAAATCAAATATCTGTTGTTGTCCGCTGGACTAAATGTTGCGGTTATTTTCTGTCCCTCCAGTTTTTGGCTGCATATTTGTGTGTGCATTCCAACCTGTTCACCGAGCGCTATCTGTGTGTGTTTGAACGTGTGTGTGTGTGATACAGGTCACAGAGTGTCAACAATGGAGAGAGATGAGTTCCACATGAACGGTTCACCACCTCTGCTGCCTCTGTCTCTCTTTTCTCTCTCCATCCATCCATCCATCCGTCCATTTTTCTCTTCCTCTGTCTATTCTCTATCTCTACAACTCTGTCCATCTCTCACTCAGTGTTGCTGTTTTTCTCCACCTCGTCCTTTCTGTCTGTGTTTTTCTTTTTTGGCCCACATCCTTCTAGCTCTTCTATTTTCGCTGCCCACTTAACCTTTCTCCCTTCTCATCACCCTTTTTCTGTCTCTCATCTGTTTTCAGCCTCTCACTCTCTCTTTCAATGTTTCTGCCCATCTGCCCTAGCTAGTTTAGTCCACTTTTTTATCCACTTTTCTTCTACTTTTAACCCCCCCCCCTCTCTTTTATTCGTTGTCCCTGTCTCTCTCTCTTATCCTGATGTTTTTATTTTTGTCTTTGTTGAGACTCTATATATACTCTCTTTATACCAACACTTGACACAGACAAGTGACTGTAATGTGAATTTCATACCTTCCTCCCTTTTCCTGGAAAATTAAAAAGTGTATCTACTATGAGGCAGATCAGATCCTTCCTCTGAATTTTTGAACTTTTGATTTTGCAATAGAAGGGCTGGACAAGGCCAATAAGTCATGCTACTGATTTGTGGCCAACAGCAATACAGCACTGAAAGCTAGAAAGGCTGAAGTCATCATATTTCTGTACTGACCCTTCGCTACACCCCTGCTGTGAGCAGCAACTGTCCAATCATTGTTTAGCAACTGTAACTAGTGCACAGTAGGCCTGTCAAACTTTCTATTTCTCTACGTGTTGAAGCAGTGTGCATATAGCTCTAAGATGAGTGATACTTTTTTGCACGTTTTCAAAAACACAAGTTGCAAACATTAGCATGTCCCGCTTACTAGCTGCAGTAACGTTAGCTGCAGTCAAATTTGTGTTAGATACCACCGCAGTTCCCAAATTCATGGCTTGTTCCCACCAGGCGCTACCTTGGGATGTGTCATGTGAGGGGGTTGCTGAGGATGTGGGCTGGTACAGAATCAAACTGGGCCATTGCCACATTTCTCTCTGACTTGCCCTCTGAGATCTAAGCCAGGTTAGCTTAGCTCTTATCCCAGCTTTCCTCCTAAGACGCCAGGTCTGGTTCAGTGATCATCTCAAGATCCTCTGCATTAATCTAGTGCCTGTGTGACCTTTACTCATATTAATGAGTTTCTGTTATCTATCATTTACATACTGTATATGTGTCATATTTCACCATCTGACCAATCTCTGCTGAGATGTAAGATAGTTTTAGCCTCAGTCTTTTATCATTACTGTTACATATATCATGTACACAGCTGTTACTTGACATATTTGTTACACTTTTAAAGGGTTCTTGTAAAATGTGTCAGATGGAAAAAATAAAAGTTCAGCTGGAGACGTACTTCTCAGCTGACTCAAAGAGTTTAGGAATTGGCATTAGTTTACATTAGCCAGCTACACTTATTAAATCTGCTAGCGAGCATCATCATTTTAGCTGACTAAATCCAATCTCGTCAGCTACAAATAAGAAGCTGCTTTTGTTCACTTCTCTGTGGAATCAACAGCATTGTGTTTCAACAATTACTGCTGATTTCAACCACCTCTTTGGCAGAGGTAAAATCCCAAAGATTATTTCCTGCACCTCTAACTGCTACCAAGTTTAATTGTTAGTTTGTACTATGAATTATAATCTGTTAAGGTTTAATATTTGCACATTTTTCCCTGAGCCTAAAAAAGTGATTTTTATGCGCTGTACTCGACATCCTCAACAATGTACAGACTATGGGCCATGTGAGAGTGAGCAGTCAAGGCAAAGGAGTGAAACACTAATGCAGGTCCTGGAAGCAAACCAGGATGCAATGAAACTGTTATTAGCTGAGCGAGTAACTTGCATTGAAATGAAGAGAATCCAGTATGTAGTTATAATACGTGGATGGATTTTTCACTGCTTAAACATAACGAGATATGGTGAATCCTGAGGAACTCACTATTGGGTTTATGTAAAAGGATGGTTTTACCCAAAAATGAAAATTCAGTCATTATCTACTCACCCTCATGCCAACTGAAGGCCAGGTTTAGTTTTTTCAGTTCACAAAACACTTCATAGGAAAACAACGTTGCAGAAACTTTCCCCCAAAAATGTAAGTGAATGGTGGCCAGTTTTCAAATGGCAAAACAAACAATAAAACCATTAAATGCTGAATTTTTTGATTGAACTACCCCTTTAAAAATATGGCAAAAAAAAAGTGTCAACAAGGTTTACTTGTTTCCTCTCAAAACTTTGCCCCATATTGTTCGGTGTCTGCTGCTGTCCTTCCCTCACAAACTGATATATTTTTATTGAGTGTAGATTGCCAAACATCTGGCAAAGGGACTGGCGGTGAAAATTAGCCTTTGACTAATTCAGGTGCATTTACATTCATTTAAATGTTGACTGATGTAAACTGCCCCCTTTCGAAAAAAAAAAAAAAAATGGACTGCCCCAATGTTCATGTTGCAACTTGTGAAGATATCACTTTAATTTCCGAGGACGTGCACAATCAACGCTCCAAACGACCTATCATGCATATGCATAATGCATAATTAGTAGCTGTGTATCACCGCCCTCCAATCAAACAAACAACAGCCCTGCATTAAAAACAGCAGCCCCTTCATTCATTTGAATGAGGTCACTCATTAATACAGCTGGGGTGCCAATTCAGAGGGCTACTGTATGAAAAAAAACAATAAAAAAGGTCACAACTTTGTGATATGAATGTTGTATTTCCACCGTGTACAGTTTGTAAATTATTGACAACATGACACCTCTCTTAGAGTTGTAAAATCCTTCACTCATAAACCTCTGTGCTGTGTTTTGGCGTCTGAGAATCCTTCAAACTTGATAATCAATTACTTAAATTAGACTTCCTGAATTCTCACAGTTATATGAAGCAGCATGGCCACTCAGCCTACAAGAGCGGCCCCTTGCATTCTTTTGAATGCTGAACAGCCGGGGAACTCTCTTGCTTTTTCATTTACGCCTCATCCCTTCATTTCCCTCGTTCCACACCTCAACCACCACTTCCACAGCTCCACCACACTGTTTGTATATTTGTTCGTTTTGCTCTGTCGCTCCCTCCCTATCCGCTAATCTGTAGTTTAAATAAGAGGCATGGGCACACACATACACACACGCACACACACACACACACACACACACACACACAAACACACACACACACACACACACACCTATGCTTAGACACACACACAGAGACATGCAAGCAAGCGTGACGTACAGACACACAGAGCGGCACATAAGTAAGACCCAAATACAAATAAGCGTATACATGCAAGTAAATACACACAAAGAATAACTACACACACACACACACACACACACACACACACACACACACACATCACACACACACACACACACACGTATGTGGACACACCCACACTGGAGTGATACTGGGAGGTGACAAAATTGCACAGTCAAGTCCTGGAGCAGTGGCACTCACACTGTGTGACCAATCACAAGCCTTTTATGCACTCAGGCTACTGTAAATGTATATGAAAGGCCCTGGCATTGTTTGGGTGTGAAATTTAGTCTCAGAGTCAAAACATGATGTGAAGTGAAGGGATGTGGATTTTTTATTTAGTTCAGCAGTCTCTTTTTCAACTGCGGGTGCGGGGAGGCTGGCTTTACAGAGGCCTTCCATAACCAAAACAGGTCAATTTTTTAAAGATTATTTCACGGTACTGGGGTTTACTCTTCAATAGCATACAGCAGAAGGTGACAGGAACGAGAGTAGTGGACGACATGGCAGGAGGTGGTGAGTCCTGGTCTCAACCTTGTGACACATGAAAGTATACGTTATGCACACACTCACTCACAAACACACACACACACACACACACACACACACACACACACACACACACACAGTCATATTGCAAACAGCTTCTTGTATCTCTCAGGTAAGTCCTGCCGGTTCTGCATTTTCACCACTTGAGGGTAGTAGAGGGCTTTGACTCGGCGATATATTGATCTACACATACACACATGTGTACACACATACACACACACACACACACACACACACGTATGTGGACACACCCACACTGGAGTGATACTGGGAGGTGACAAAATTGCACAGTCAAGTCCTGGAGCAGTGGCACTCACACTGTGTGACCAATCACAAGCCTTTTATGCGCTCAGGCTACTGTAAATGTATATGAAAGGCCCTGGCATTGTTTGGGTGTGAAATTTAGTCTCAGAGTCAAAACATGATGTGAAGTGAAGGGATGTGGATTTTTTATTTAGTTCAGCAGTCTCTTTTTCAACTGCGGGTGCGGGGAGGCTGGCTTTACAGAGGCCTTCCATAACCAAAACAGGTCAATTTTTTAAAGATTATTTCACGGTACTGGGGTTTACTCTTCAATAGCATACAGCAGAAGGTGACAGGAACGAGAGTAGTGGACGACATGGCAGGAGGTGGTGAGTCCTGGTCTCAACCTTGTGACACATGAAAGTATACGTTATGCACACACTCACTCACAAACACACACACAAACACACTCACACACACACACACACACAGCCTTTTAAATCTTGATCAAGACAGAAAGCTCCATTCCTTCCCTGCCGCTTGATCCTACAGCAAACACAGCAGAAACTGGGGTGCTTGATTTACTTTAATCTCGCCAGTAATGTGTCTGCGTTGGCGGCTGTTCCAGTCTGCTGAGGTAAATCAAGTGCCCCTGAACTACTTCAAATATTTGAAGTTGAAGTGACATTGTTAACACAAACAGATTTTTTTTTCTTGAGAGACGGAGAAGAAGGGGAAGAGAGTGCCCATTCCAGATATATAAATCTGTTGCTCTGTGCACTTTTGAAGCTCTGCCAACCAGTGACCAGATCATTCTTTTGTGAAAGAAAAAGTAATTCAGGAAACATGCAATCACCATCATGAAAATTTCCTCAGTGTCATCATGTTTTAAGCATGAATTTGACTCCTCCTTTCAGTCCAGCAATTGCCGCTCTTTGCTCTGTTTCGGTCCCCAGACAGCCCCCCAATTTGCAATTCCAGAAAAGCCACACATTAGTGCATCTGATTTTATTATTCATCGCGACTATAATCTTTTAGCATCCAATCAGAAAACACATCACAGCCGTTGCTGTTTTAATAATGGCCTTGCTTGGACAATAAAACAAACACGACAACGCTGCATACAGAATCAATGTAAATTCCAGCTGGCCAGCAGAGACCTGCTACACTGCAGAAATGAGAAATTGTAATGAAGCTACAGTAATAGACACCTACAGCATGTGATTCTGCTGAGATTTATTTTTTCTGAAGCTCATCCGTGGGTGAGTTTGATTAGGTAGAGCTTATAGAATATGTAACCTGCCGGTGCACAAGGAGTTTGTCATTCAAAACAGCAAAAAGAAGTATAAAAAAAAGTTAACGTGATGTTATGGCACCTTATTTTCATGATTAGTCAGTGTACTGCTTGCAGTTGATGGCAGTTGAGACGCCCCCAGTTTGGAGAAGCAGAGAGGAGAACCACCACGGAAGCTAAAGAATGTACTGCTGTGGACTGGACAGCAGAAAAACAAAACAAAAAATCAATATCAGTAAGCTATTGAATATTTCATCACTTTTCTTTGCCAAAAAGAAGCAAAAACGGTCATTTTAACTCACTTAAACTGATGTTTATATTTTTAGATGGACCATTAGCAGAACATTTCTGCAGCTTCCTCTAGTGTGCTTACCACCATCTACTGTAGATAATACTCTGGATAAGTACCTCATACAACCCCTCTTCAAATTATCACAAACATCTTTTACGTTATTTTAAGCTGACAGGTTTCCATGTTTAGACAGAGATAGATTTTGTGCATCTTATGTACTGAGGGCATCAGTCCTCTGCAGTGGCCTGGGTTTGATTCCAGCTTGAGGGCCCATTGCTGCTTTTGCAATTAAACTTTGCTGATGGTTGATCAGGAGGTAATGACATATATGATGCAATCTTCATCGCCAACCAAAAACACAACTCTGCCTTCTAGTCAGTTGTGCCACACACCTCCCCCTGCCCCACTCTTGAGTGGGAGCCTCATTTTCAAATACGTACTACTCAAGACTCACCATTCACAAGAGTTATCCTGTTTTTTTGTTGATCCTCCACTTGGTATTTTTGATTTTGAACGTAAACATAGTGAAGTTTTAGGTTGGTTATACAAATACACATACATGTCACTGTGTGGATTCAGCAGCGTCACCTTGAATATCCAACTTAAAACTAGCATCACCACTGTGGCTTTGGCTTCGTACTGACACTGCCCCACAGACACACACACTGGAAGGCCTCGCTCTCAGTCTCACTAAGCCGTTAAAAGAGCTGCTAACAGTTAGCTCAGTTACAACACCGATGAAATACCACACAGAAACTTTAACAAAGGGTCCTGAATGTGCTTTATACCGATTTCACGGAGGTGAGTACAGCTCCGTACTGACACTCCTCCACAGACACACGCAGACAGCAGAGAGCCTCACTTCCAGCCTCTCTGAGCTGCTAATAGTTCGCTCAGCTACAACACGGGTAAGCTACCACACAGAAACTTTTACAAAGGGTATGAATGTACTTTGTAGTGACTGTCAAAGCTCCAGCAGACTCTTTGGGCCCTATCTTATGCTGATCTAAAGTGCAAATTGAAAGTGCATGGCGCAATGACTTTACAGTTAAACACCATTTTGACACATTTTATAATATCACTACACACAATTCACCCAATCACAAGCCCAGTTAGCCCAGTTTTGCAAAATGAAATATTTCTTTCAAAACTGTACAACAGTTTGTAAAAAATTAAACTTGTAAGTAATCGTATCCTGCCCTGTCTAAAGACCTGTGGCCGCAGCGCACAGCAGGACAAACATGCAATAAACCAATCAGAAAGCCAGCATGATGGTGGATTTACCAGGAGGAAACAAAGAGAAAAGATTTTCAAGTGAGGAGACAGACAATATGGACACAGCAGTTTATTTTACATTCACACCTGCAGAAAGTAATACAATACATGAACTGTAAATGTCATGCAGATATGTAACTGGTTATGTTTTACACTGAAGCACCTTGAAATTACATTGCATTTTATAATTCATTATTACCATCATTATTATTATGCAGCTTTGCTGCTCCTCTGACATACCGCTGTGGTAAAGGAAACAGAATCAGGAAGTGGGTTTAATAACCCACATGTCATTTTACACACTGATCATCAAACGGGTACATACTACAAGCATTAGGCTCTGACAGAAGTACACATACCCTTTTCTCCCCGGGTCAAGCCAGTCTCGTGGCAGATATAACGACTTGTTCATTTTGTATATTTTAGATCATAACGGTTTAATCCTTGTTTTTCTGGATCCCAATAAACACACAGATACACAGTTACAACACAGATACAACACTACAGCTGCTCCAGCTGTCATGCTGACTAATCTGTTAAAGATGACCTGACAGCTGTGATCCCGTCCCGTGTGCAAATTGCAGGTCTATTGAGATTTATTAGGCTTTACAATTGTAATAATAATTCCTTATTCCTTACTAGTGGGAATAATTTTAGAGACACACATGCTGTTACACAACAAAAATGAAATCCTGTGATATCCTTTGATATTTATACTTTATTTCTGATAGAATAAAAATGCTGCATAACTGAAAGGTGTTTTGTAATTGGACGTGTGTGTATGCTTCGGCCAAACAGCAGACAGACCTATTGGGCCACAGACTTTGCACTTCGACCAGGTTTCAGCCAGTCTAAGGTGCAAGTAGTTTTGTCTCCAATGCACTGTGCACAACATACCAAATAAGCCTGGCCATGCCTTCAGTTTGCCTTCATTTTAAGACTTCCCGCTCATGGTCTTACAGACTGGGTGTAAGTCATCTGCTATCTTGCAGATGTGGCAAAAAAGAGAACTGCACTGGTGTAAGAGAGCAATGCCACCTGCACCACCAGCACATACACTTGCACCAGGTGTAAGATGGGACTCTCTGTGTTTCCATCGTGGACACAAACAGTCTGATAGCAGCTGCTCATGGTCGTTTAGCTCTGTTGGTGCTGGCTCTGACTACAAGCTATCTCACCTCACACACAACGGAGCCATGATTAGTAACTGTTTGTTTAAATGTTTGCCATACCTTTACAAGATGATAATGTGTCAATATTAGCTATAACATCTAAATAAAGAATGTGAAGTCAAATTTTTAATTTTTAATTTTTTCAGTGTAGCGTAGCAGCTTCTGTAAAAGCTTTGACTTCCTCCGACATTGTTGACACTTTTAACACCTCTTTGAAGTTGCAGCTGTTCAGACAGGCTGTTAATCCTCAAAAGGCTCAAAACAGTGACTCCTACATATAAGTGTTGGATTCACTATGAGGTTATGAGATGATGGTAAAATTTGAAAAAATATTTTGAAACATTTCTAAACATATTTTATCTAAAAAAAAAAAGAAAAAAATTTTTTTTTAGCATGAACATTAAGTTGTGAAATAATGAATATTTGTGGCTTCTCTCAGTCATTACTGCAGTTATACTGATGGAAAAACGAGTAAACATCAGCCCTCTTTCTTTCTTTCTATTGTTCATCCACACTTCCATCACTATCTGCATGTCCTCTCTCTCTATGGTGTGTGTGTGTGTGTTTTTGTGTGTGTGAACGTGTCTATACGCGTGTCTATACGCACGCTGAGGGTGCCTTGTGCTGAAGTGCTAATGGACATAGGTGTGATTAACACCACACCACATGGTCTGACAGTGCTAGCCACACTGCTAACTATTCTGCTGTGTGTGTGTGTGTGTGTGTGTGTGTGAATGAAACAGAATGCATGCAGGAGAGTGTGACAGAGAATGTGTGTGTGTGTGTGTGTGTGTGGGTGGGTGTGTGTGTGTGTGTGTTATCCAAGCTGTCACCTAGCCTCCAGACATCTCTCAGTAAAAACTGACTCTGCTGAGAGAAATCCTTGACCTGGAACGCTGCATTCATCCTCAAACTTGTAAAGATAAAGATCCTGGAAGTCGCTTCTCTGTGTCAAGAAATATTATTGCACTATTACTTTACTATTCCTCTTTAATGCACTGTTTTAATGCTTTTGACTGACATGCAAAGGTCATTCTTGACCTTTGCGTGTTAGTCATGCCTGTATTGTTGTTTTATATATGTTTTATATATGTATGTATTTATTAATGTTCAAACTGATTAACTTTATTGTTGTGAATTTGATCCACTCTATGTCAGTCCTTCTTAGATGAGCTTGGGCCCAGAGAAGTCTGCAGCATTTCTGGATGTTGTTGATATATGGCTTTCTGTTTGCATGGTTGAGTCTGAACCTGCATTTGCAGATGCAGCGACCAACTGTATTGACTAACAATGATTTTGCTAAGTGTTTCCAGGCCCATGTAGTATCCTTTGTACAACTATGTGGAGTTTTAATACAGTTTTTTTATGCAGGGCTGCCTGAGGGGCCAAAGGTCACAGGCATTCAGTGTTGGTTTTCGGCTGACAACAGATTTCTGAATTCTCTGAATCTCTTAATGATATTGTGGATTGTGGATGGTGAAATCCTTAAATTCTTTGCAGTTTTGAGTTAAGAAACAGTTTTTTTTTTAAAACTGTTGGACTATTTTCCCACACAACTTTTTACGAGTTGGTGAACCTCAATACTCACCTGAACGACTTTTGAGGATGCCTCTTTAATATCCAATCACCTGTTACCAATTAACCTGTTAACATGTGCAACAGGTGTTTTTTGTGCATTCCACAACTTTCTCAGTCTTTTGTAACTCTTGTCCCAATGTTTTTTGAAACGTAGCAGGCATCAACTTCAGAATGAGTGTATATTTACACAAAACAATAAAGTTATCAACTCTTGGTATTATATACATCACCTTTCATTTGCTCCTAAATTAAAACACAGATCATGTTACATAGGACTAACTACACGGATTACACTGATGATTACACTGCACCAGAATACATTTTAAAAGTTACCTCTTCAACCCACATCACATCAATCTAAAACGCCCAAGGCTCCAAACTCATTAAGCCCTGGGAAAGTTCTCTCATCGAAGCAGAAAGACATGCGGAGAAGACATAAAACAGTCGGGTAAACACAACTTCGAATCTCTCTCGCTGCATAACTAACTGTCAGTTGCTCTCCATCATCATAACTGCTTACTAATTCACCCAATTTTTTTTTCCTCTCCCTGTAGCAATGTGCAACTCGCGAGTGATTAGTTCATTTGCAAGTAATCTCTTTCGCGAATGGGGTCATTAGGAGTATTGTGAGTGATGTTATGTTATCTGGGCGCCACTAGATGCCAGGATGTGGTGAATTGCTGCTGGAATTTGGACATTAAGTTGCTAAAGAGGCAATGATTCGTTTGTGTCTCATTTATTGGTCTTTGAAGTTGAAGCCCTGATCAAATCATGTGTTAAGCCACTGGATAAAGTAGATAAATAAAGTTCCTTTCTCACAACTCCTAATAAAGTAGTTTTCATGTTGGATTCATTTTAAAAAGTCTATAAATGTGACTCTAAAAGAGAAAATAATCTTTCCTTCACTACAATTAATGCTTTTCTTGCAGTGACTTTTAACTGTGATGTGTCAGAGAAAAAGGGGGGAAAGAAATCCACCAATCACAGAGCTAATGTTCCGTGTCCTGGCAACAGAGACCCAATCAGAGCACACAATCAGTCAGTCACTGAGCTGCAACACTATGGTGACAGGTAGGAAAGAGATGCACACACTTAGACACACTTGCAAACACATTAGCACACACTACAAGTGTAATCTGAGCTTCAGTTGGTGTGAGAGAGACCCCAGCTGATGCACAGTTTATCATTAAACTAGCACTATTTTAATTTCTCATCCCAAATTCAATTACACATTGCATCCCAAATGTGTGATCTATTGACATTAATGTAAGTTGAAGTCCAAGTTTGTTTTTTGTTGAGTCTCTGTTGGAGAAGTCCAGTAATGGTTTGGTGGAAAACAGAATTATTTCCATATTTCACATCCTGGCAAAGATGTTGACATCTCGGTAATGAGATAAGGAATGAATTTACTTGATTTATTTTGGAGTTGCGTGAAGCATTCAGTTTCAAGATGAGTTCTGAGGAAAACTTAAAATGAAGTCTGAGTAAAACTCATTTAAGATGGACAATTAGTGAAGTCCTGTGAAGTTGGTTGGAGGTGAGGAGGAGTGATCATTACCAATCTAACTTTTTAAAGATTTGACAACTTAGTTCAGAGTAAACGTGGCTGCTCCACATTGTGTTTGTGTACTTGCTTCATTGTAGTGGTCTGACTGTCGGAGCATAAAAGCTGGTTGCTGCTCCCACCAATGTGCACAGGTCTCTCTTGAACAAGAGATTTTATTTCACTTAGGGCTGTCACAATAATTCAATAAAGCAGGTTTTCATGATGTGATTATTGTGGTCAAACAAATTCACAATAATGATATTATTGTAATATCTACAGAAATAAAAACAAAAAGCCTTGAGTCAATTCATCTTTAAGCCTAGGGGGAGAGAGAGTCTGAAACCATAACTGTACAAAAGCATACAAAAAGTGCTGCTACATTTAATGGATAGTGAAAAGTAGGGATGCACTGATTGATGGTTTTCAGCATGACCGGACCTGACACGGACACGCAGCGACACGGACAGTAACGTCACAGCCATACACACTCAGATACATGATTGCATGAAGTCTGTGTTAGCAACAGAACAGGATAAACAGAAGACAGATGGTTTACAAGAAGATGGAGCAGCTGAGCAGCTGTCACACAACAACATTAATGGTAAACTTTCTCGCTCTTTAGCCTAGCCAGCTTAGCCAGCAGTATACTTCTACACACAGAGTGACAACTAAAATCTCACCTCCTGTTCTGGCTGAAGAATAAACAACCTGTGTTAATCTGTCATCCAATTTAATTTTACATTAAAGTAAATTTACAAAAATGTTTGTGTATTCTGTCAATTATAGTTCTTAGAATGAAAATCAGAATTGGCTAAAATTGGAATAAGCAGGTCAGACCCATTAAAAAATGGATATCCGAATCAAGCCAAGAAAACTGCAATTTGTACATTTCAGATGAACTGATGAACAAAAGAAATGGAAATGATTCAAGAGCATAGGCCTGTGGTATGTCAGAGGCGCTGGATTATTTACATATGTGTATTAACAAATATCATGGTTATCATCAATACTCAGTCTGTCCTCACCAGAGAGATGGTCGTCTAGGTCGAATGTGCAAACAGCTTATTCCAACTCATGTTCCATTTATTGTTGGACAGTAACGTCTAGTAGTAATTATGATGGGAGAAGTGAAAAAATCAGTCTGCATTTGGAGGTAGTGGGTTGTATGCATGGTTCAAAGAATACTGGTATATTGTGACACCTCTAATTTCAATGAGACTGCCTGTTTAAATAAATGATTAAATTAAAGAACCAAAGAATTAGTTAACTTTCTGGGTGATAAGCCAACCTGCTGGAGCGTCTTCAAGAAGGAGTGGGTGCCCAATATGAGGCAGGACTGGTTCCCACAGTGGTGCAGAACCATATTTGGATTAAATGTCACCAGGCTGTGAGAAAGTCGGCTCCCCAACGTTGTTTCTGAGTGCCACAGCCATGTCGGAAGCAAGTCCCACCTGTATCAAACATGGATGATTTATGCAACAGGACACAGATTGTGCTCAGACCAATTATATTTCAACAGTATATTTCAACTGTACCCTGGGATCTGAATGAAATAAAGTTAAGTTAAATGACTTATGTGAAGTTAAGTTAATGTTTGGTCCCACTTTTTTTGTCGCCCACTCCGTCTCTCTCGTGGGCTCTGTCTAACTCTTTCTCTCTTCCTCTTCAGGTTTAAGTGATATAACAAACGGGCAAATTCTCTTCTGTTAGGTGAAGAAATAAAAATAGAGAGAACAAAAACATGCATGCCTTCTTATTTGCACTCAACTCTCTGTGGGCCCACTGCTCTGACTTAAATGTGTAGACTTGCTCTTTAGTAAATGTGACACATATTTTGATGAAATGTTAGTTAATGAGTACAAAGCAAAGGGGTAATGAGTGATATCCACACGCATTCATTTTCCATGGGACATGAGCAAATCGCTTTGCAAGGCATTGCAGAATACTTAGTTACTTACTACTTAATAACAGTTCAACATGACCACAGGACACAACAAAGAAGTTTTACAAATCTGAAAGTATTGCAAATTATGTTCGTCATAAATTATTTAGTGAAAAGAATTTTCTGTCCACATGTTGCAGTGTATTTGATGCCTGCACAGACCCCAACCGCCGGAAACGCTGCCTCCGCTTTTGCCTCTTTCTCAACAGGCACATTATTAGTCTCTTTCAGTGTTGCTACGGTTGTTGTCATCAGTAACTTTTGACTTGGAGCTTAACATCCATGCCAACATAAAGGAGGCATGTGCGCTGGATCTGTTTTCAGAAATGAGCATATACAGAAGAAATGAAGTTCTGCTTGGCAGAATGTCACGTTAATTGTGGGAGATAGTGCAGGTTGTTTATTGACACAGCGCTTGCTAAAGAGCAAACTATTTGCTAGCACTGATATGCCCACCGTGACGAGTGAGAGGTGACAGACGACACTGCGTGATTTGTTCTCTTCCAGTGGGTCTTCTTTATCTGACACTGAATCCCTGACAACCAGCCAGTGCTGCATGAGTGAACAGAAAAAAAACAGTGGGCCTGAAAAAACAGTTACATTTGTTTGTCGTTTGTCTTTGATGGCCACAGTGCACACAGACTGGCCAGTTGAAATCTTTCAGATTATCTCAACAAGCCTTCCACACTAAATGGCATAATAGCTAATTTGTAAACTGCCTTCCAGAGCGAACCATGAGCACTTTCTGATCTGGTGCCCCAGTTGTCTGAATGACATAAGAGGCATTTCCTATGAGGTTTTGCAGGGTTATAATAATGTCACGCTATTTCTGCCTTTGCTTCTGGGACACAAAAGTGATGATTTGCATGCCCACAAGAGCATGTTTTTCTCATGAAGATAATCTTGACAATCTAGTTCATGACCTCTTAAATTACCTTTCACCAACTTCAGCTATTTTTTTAAGTGTGTCCTTCTTGTCGTGTGTTTACTTCTCTTGCATGAATGCCATTAGAGAAACAAATCTCAGTCACAGACATTTGCACACAGTGCCGTATTTGATTTGAACACTACAGATTTGATTTGTTTGGAGTATACTGCCAGCCTTACTGCTTTATGATGCAATTTCTCTCTCTGTCTCTTTCTTGTCTCTCTCATATCTTCTGTCTCTCCCTCACAATGAGCTGAAGTGACTCTACAGAAGCATTGTTTTAATTCTTTGGTTTGACAGTGTGGCTTATAAAGACTCATAACCAGAAGCTGGCAGTTTGTTGTTTGCCTCATATCTTTTGATGGGAAATCCATACTGCTGTACTAATGGGTCAACAGTAAACAAAGCTAACTTTAGCATCTTGTATAAACACCACAGTGCTGGCTGTCTAACTGTTGGCTTGATTGTTAAGTGCATGCCATCATACTGTAGCAGGGACAGATAAGGAACTCGCCAATAAAGCAAAAATCGCATAGGCTATTTTTTATTTGAAGTGGGGAAAAATCAATACAGTTCCCTCAATATGCCCCTCTGTTGTATAACTTCTTGTTGATACTTCTCAGGTTGTCAGTACATTAACCATCGCCCGAAAGCTGCAAAATGTTCCTCTTTGGCCACCAAATGTTACATGTTTATTTCCCAACAAGTCTGCAAGTCTTCACTAACAAATTTGATACAGTTTCACAAATATCCCAACTCCTTTGCATCTTTTAATACAAGATTCTGCAAAAACAGCAAGTAGTACTCATTTCCAAAGAGTTACCAATATGTTGGGGCTTCTGAGGTATGAGTTCAAGTGGCTCGAATGTGACACATCTACAGACTAATGTACTATGGTGTGTGCCACCAGCTTCATCATAGCCAACAGGTCTACCTTGTTTTTCCTCAGAAACAATGCCTTCAAACAGCTCATCAAAATTCATGTAAAAAATGGTCAAGGTGTATTGTCTTTTCGGCCACCTAAAATGTAATTTGGCCACCAAATTTAGCTGCTTGGTGGGGCCACTGCTCAAAATATTAGTCTATCCCTGCTTGTGCATTAGCATTTTAAATAAACTGTGAGAATTACTGACCCATTCGCGATTAAGCTAATTAGAGAGCTCACAAGCTAAGCCTTTTCCTGACTTTTCAATAAAGTCGAGATGAAACAGAATCTTGAGAGTAACCTATGTATCTTCCTTTTTGAGTCGTGTTTCTGAGTGAAACAGGGCAGGCAGCTGGAATAAAATGCTGAGAGGAATTTAATATGAACGTCAAAAAAGTCGGCATGTTTGTGTCTTGAGTCCTAGCTCTGTGCCAGTAAAAGTTTGACTGATGCAGCGATGTCATGGTATTATTGGTTGAATTTGGTTGGTTTTGTTTTACAGGAAGAAAACATGATTGGATTTTGTTTTAAATAATACGGCCTGTTTGCTGCTTGCTCACCCGCTACAATTACCAACTAGCCCTATTCACTATGTCACCAAACTTCTCAAATTAAATATCTCACAAATAGGTGCACAGATAAATTTTGCTGCACCACTTTTTGGGCCTTCCAGGGTAGTTAATTAAGTATGAAATTGTTCAATATTCAAAAAAGTCAGTTATCAATTCATAATACCAAACAAAAGCAGTTCAACATGTGTACTACAGGCACAGTACAAGATACATGTGTCATGCTGTAAAATGATGCTTCAGGAGTAGAAAGAGAGAGGAGGGAAGAGGAGCTAAGATGCTATCAAAATGCATGAGGCTGATGCTGCCCTGCAATCTGACAGTCGCACAGCAAATGCTGCAATCACACACTTGAGCGAGGGAGACCAAAGCGTGTTTGTTGTATATGCATGGCTGTTTGTTAGTGAGAAACGTCTGTGTGTACCTGTACTATACGTTCAGGGTTTTGTCATTATGTCAACACATAACAATTTGCATGTCCAAATCAATGCTGAAGTCACGGCACTGATTTAACTCCTCCTGTCCCTTTTCCTCACAGAAATACCGTAGTATCACATTTTTCTCTCTCTCTCTCTCACCCACACATGCACACACACCCAAAGAAGTGCTTCAAATTTCATAAACAGGTATCCAGGATGTCATGCAGCATTCGTCTTGCCTGCATTGTTTTCTGGACGTCGTATCCTTTTCGTTGGGAAGTTAAAGTGTTGACAGTTAAGAAAGGTTGAGGTGGAGAGGGGCAAAGTTTGTCAGCCACCATGACGCTTCAACAGCAATCTTAACTTTTCTCTAAAGTTTGGCCGTATGAGTGCTCCAAGTTTGATTCACAAAACTCTCTTAGCTGCGCAAACTTGTTGTAAATTTCTCATTTATGAATGTGACAAGTTCATGAAATAATTTAGTAAACAGAATATGAAGTTTATTAAAATGTTTTATTTAATTTATTTAGCTAACATCTTTCGAGGAGAAACATGTAATATATTTAGGCCTTCTGTACTAAATCATAAAGTGGCCATGATATATTATCAGAGATTAAGGAAACATGCCAAGTTGAAATTCTGGCTTCTGAAATACTGGCAACACAGCCAGCATGTTCTCTTTTGAAATTTCCATTCCGGTCCTGAATGGCTATTTTTGTTTTGGCCTGTGTGATTCTGCACACTGCATGTGCACATCTCATCTCTCTCTCTCTCTCTCTCTCTCTCTCTCTCTCTCTCTCTCTCTCTCTCTCTCTCTCGCTCTCGCTCTCGCTCTCGCTCTCTCTCTCGTATTGAAGCTATCGTACATACCTTTGTGCTTATAAAAGAAACTGTCAACAGCCTTAGTGAAATGCTAACAGATGCACGTCTTAGACAGGAATGGACAGATTGGTGTGTGTGTGTGTGTGTGTGTATGTGTGTGTGTGTCTGCTGGTCATACACACCCATCACACAGACAGAACAGATTGAGACGCTACTGAATCCTCATAACCAAAATGGACGTTCTACGACTGCCTGCAATACCTGAAGACAAACACACACCCAGTCTCCTATTCTGAAAACTATTATTCCGAAAACTCGTCCCCCCCATGTCTGCCTTCCC
>JAJHUR010078626.1:0-28909 GCA_027495735.1 Lutjanus campechanus
TGTTGTGTGTGACAGTTATATATGTATATATGTCTGTATATATATATATATATATATATATATATATGCATGTGTGTGTGTGTGTATGTGACACATACTCAGTCACTTGTGTTCTTGGAAAATATCTGTCAATCGGTGCAGCACCTGTGCTCCTGCAGCTGTTGATGTTTTTCCTCAGTGATGATGTGTGAGCTCTCAAAAGGAAATACTTTTAAACACTTTTTTACAAGCAGCAAAGCCACTGACAGCGTTATTCTCACAGTCTCTGGTCATGACAGTTTTCTCACAAAAATCTGATTTAGCCTTTGACGGCGCACTGTCCATAGTTTGATTATTTTCACTAGCTATTTTTGCTTTTATGTCCTTTGCTTTTATTATCCATTTTGATGTAGTAGCCAGTAGCTAGTCTACACCAGGGTCAGATCAGTGACATTCATTATTTGGTCAGATGTGGGGTCAAAGGTTGTGTCATAGGCTTTCACAAAAAAACAAAACAAATCCTGGTGGCTGATTAGGCTTAATATTACAATATTGGCTGATTTAAATGTTAAAAATACTGCAGAGTCATTTTTAATTCTGATTTCTCCAGAAATAAAACAAAACAAAACATAATTTTGTTCTCATCCTGCTGGGTTTCCTGCCCACAGTTTACTTCCTTTTTACCTGTCCATATCTGTGAATCTGTAAAAATATGTTTTTTCCGGTTACACAGTTTTTTTGTTGCTTACCTATGGGAAATTTTGGACCAACACATTAAACAGCACTTTTTACCACCATCATCAAAACACCAAATGGGGGAATATCTTATTGCAGCAGGGGGTTCGTCCCTCAGACCTCCAGAAACTTGTAAAATCTGTGACGATGGGGAGTGAAGCAGAGCACCTTATTAAGACATTTGATGTTGTTTTTTCATTCAGTTTGCCTTCAATTTGTATGAATCATTCATAGTGTACACTCAGTGGTCACTTCATTATATTACACCTGTACAATCTAATGCAAGCCAATACAAATTTTCTGCCATTAAGTTTAATTGTATGATGTCTATAACATTATTTTTGTTCTGTTCTTTACTGACACTGCCATATGCTTTATAATCGAGGTCGTGGTGGTGTTCTGTAGGACTGCATTATATTCAGAGGTGTTTGTTTTATTCTCACCCTGTTATGTTTGTAAATGCAGAGGACAAAAATAGAAACACTGTGTACAGCACAGTGTTTCTATTTTTTGTCACCCCTTTTAAAGCTATCTGTAATGTGTGTATATCCACATTAAAATGTCTAAAAAGGACATATGTTATGTATTGTTGTGTGCTTACATTATCCCAACTGTTTTCAACAATGGTCAAACATAGAGAAATAGGTAATTTATTCAAGTTAACTGTGCGTTTCCTGCTAGCCATTAATAGCTAGTTGCTAAAACATCCAGAAAAACACAGGATACATCAGTTACGTCAGAGAGTGAGGAAGGAAGTCAGTGCCCGTGAATAAAACTTTAATATTGCCTCACCCATGAATATGATTTCTGCCTGGGTCATGTCAAATAACTTTTCATCAATTATAGGTTGTTTAAAAGTAAAGAAAACAATTCCCATGATCCCACGCCACTTCACAATGTCATTAAACTGTTGTTATTGGTTTAATGTGAGAGACCCCTAGTGGTAGAACTTACACACTGTGTGTTTATTAAAAAAAACCCCAAATAGTTAAATTTACATATTTCTGACAAAGTCAACAAAAACTGAACATTATAAACGTTTTAAAGATAGAATTTATAGAAGAGCTGTTGTATTGAATTGCAATTGATTGCACAGGTGTACCTAATAAAGTGCATGACCACTGATTGTGTGTATCCCACAAGTCTACGCATAAAAAAATCAGACATTTAATTGTTATTCTGACAGGGGAATACTGTTGTTCTAAACGAGTAAATGTTTGTGACCAGCACAGACTTTATATGACCTCTATAGGTATGACAGTAGACAATACAATTGCTCAAGATTGTTGCTCAACTTGTTTGTCAGGCTGATGCACAACCAGCCTGTTGAGCTGCCTGCAGCTCCTGGTTCAGCTGCCCGGCAGCAGCAGCTGCCTCCTCCTTGCTTATCTTTGCATTGGCAGCTGAGACGGTCCTTCTAGATAGCACAGACATGAAATCATCCCTTCACCTGCTTCAGGCTTGGTTCAGCATGACGAGCACACAGCGCAACAGCCGCCCCCAGCCATGTTGTCTATCACCAGACAAACCTCCCTTCCTCTGAACTGCTGAACCATAAAACACTTAAACCTGACAGCAAATAAAAACAGATAAGAAAGGCAAAGCTATGATTTCACTCCCAAAACAGTGTGCGAGGATGGAGGAGATTAGGCTCAGATTAAGGCATCCAGAGCAGGATTCATCCAGACGGGGAGAGACAGTCTGGCATTAAGGTAATTAAGGTGATGTTTTGCAGCAGTAAAGATGTGCTTGTGACTCAGAGTACGTAGCGTAACAGCTGTGGCGTGACACATAAGCCCCCCTCCGCAGCCCATCACTGATTGTGGCAAGTCCTTGGCTGTGACCTTGCTCTCCCTCTGCCCACGCTGTTGTGAGCAGGAGATGGTTGACGATCAATTTCAGCTGCGTGCGTGCTGCGGAGGAAGGCAGCATATGGTTAGACATGATTTACGCACAAACACGAGCGCTCCCTGGTATGCCCCCCTCCACGCCCCTCCTCCACCCACAAACACACAAACAAGCACTTACATAAATTATCATGTTTTGTGCTGCTGCAGATATTTCTGGTGAATCGAAATGTTGGGTGCAGGTCTGTGGTTTAGCAAAGAAAGAAAGAATGTGACACCTGCAGCCCAGAATTTGGGATAAACTCTTTTTTTTTTAAAAAGGCAAAAGGTAAAAGCTTTTCTTTTTTTTATTCAGATGTGTTGGTGTTTATAAAGTATTATAGGATAGGTTCACGTTTTTCAGGTCTGTCTGGAACCAGTACTCTCATGCTCGTCTGTACATTGAAACACTTTTTGCATGCTGTAATCATTCCTTACGTTCATACTGCCCAATAAAATATTCTGTAACACTTTACAATAAGGCAAATCATATACTTTCTGCATGATTTGCAACGATTTAATGCATTCATTGAGATCCATTCCTAACAATTTTCCATTTGAAGTGATGGGGGACAAAATCCGCAGTTCTTGTATGAAAAAGTATATTCCAAACTCTATTTGAAGCTAATGTTTTTCTTCAGCAGTCTGAATTAGACAGATCAAGTGAGTATCTTGCAATGTTACAGTCTTTTTAGTTCAAGATTAGATGTCTTCATGGGTCCATGTGAACCCTAGGACCCAAGACAAATTTTATACAGTCAGTCAGGTCAGGCTGTTGAGTATGTTGCGGATGATGCATAATAATTTCCCTCCTGCTATATTGTTGTTGTTACCACCACTTTGTGTCCATGTTGATATTATGCAATTCTCCAGTATTGGTTTCATTCTAAGATTTGCATACTAATAACATGTTGTTAAGGAGTTTCAGACACAGTCAGGGGTTGCATGCTGGCTAATGCTAGTAAGATGCTAAGCCAACCAAAACACTAAAAACAGCCTAGTTATCTCCAACAGCAACATATTCAACAATCTAATTTATCATCTGAAAACGCTGATGAAGTTGTTGATGCCTCATATAAAGTTGTGTTATCCATGTAAGATTAAACCATACAATTTAGGTGCTGGCTGCAGGCGTGCTAATGTTAGCTGTGGTAGCTGCAGGGAAGCTTAGCTTTCAGGTTATGAAAGCAGCGTACTCTTTAGCTTTTAGATTTACTGTATTTTGTGTTTGGTTACACTAATTTCCCATGCCAGTGTTTTGAAAAGTTAAACTACGATTGCAAACCCTTTCAGGTCACTGTTGCCCTGACTCACTGTGACTTTAACAAGCCCCTGCTCCCTCTGACGTCACTCTGTCTTTTGCTCTAAACTCTCTCACATTTGAGACTCACGACTCGAAATTTGCCAATGATTGATTTAATGGGAACAGGTACTTGGTAGTGCTGATCTAATTTAGTCGGTACCCTTAAAAGTAGGGAGTTTGGTACCCAAACCTAAATATTGCCTAAGACACGAAGTTTTGTTTTGACAATTTGTAAGTCAATGTTAACTTGTTAATAGCGATCAGCTGTGAAATCTGAGCTGATCGAGTCTATGTCTCCCGCAGGGTTCAGGTATGATATTTCTTGGTTCTGCATGGGTGTGAGTCCTAGTTTTCAAATAATAGTCAGGTCTAGTTCGGTACCAGGCAGTACACTTCCAGGTCTTTTTGGGTTTGGGTGCATATTTTTGAACCTGTGAATACAAATAGTTTACTATACCTGCAGCAATGAAACACTGTCTGGGGAAATTCTGTACTAAAGAGACTAAACTCAGACTGCTGAAGCCTCATACTAGAGTCACATAAATTTGTACACAGAAAAATGAGGGCAGATTTGGCCCCCCATTACTTACACTGGAATCATATTCAGAAGAAATGGTTCCACTTCATAATAAGGGTACTTCACATTAAAAAAAATTCCATTGATATAAAACTTTATTTCCCATCTATTTGCTCAGCCGCTCTAAGAGAAGAACTGTGCCTGTTGCAAACATTTATATAATAAACAAATACAGACAACACATTTTAATAACTGTTAATGGTGAGCAACAGGAATTCATGATACATCTTGTATTAATGGTCAGTTGGAAATGGAAGAATGATTACAGTGAGCAAAACCTGTTTCAGTGTGTGTGTCAGCATGTTTTACAAGGGTTCAAAACATTTAAAAGGATATATTTGAAGCTGAAAACTGAGGTGAGCAAACAATGTTTGTTTAACAGATAGAAATACCTTTAATTATCGCATTTGAAGATGAGGAGAGTGGATTTGGAGGATCAGCGTGCTTTTCTGAGCAGGCTGCACTGTAACAACATGAGGTATGAAACTTAAAGATTTGTGTTGGGAATACAAACGACAAGGGTATTATTACTATCTGTGTGTATAACCCCTTTTTCTCCTGTCATCTGAAGACATCCACTCTAAGCTGTCTAAATCTAAAACACTTCTCACATCCCTTCCACTCAAAATCCTTTGTGTTTCACAGCCAGTACCTCTGAGATGATGTCACAAACAGAATCGCTCCCCCTGGGTTCCTCATCACGGATCCCTCTGGCCTTCACCCATCAATGATATCCATTTGACCCAGAGTTCATCCCCTTACCCCTATCTCCAACCCTGAGTCAGCCCTCCCCACTAACACATCATTCAATAAAACAATTTGCATGCAGGTGGTGTGAAAAAACTATTAAAGTCTCCATGTGTCTCGGGTAGGGTGTGTAAATCCTTCAGGAGTGTCAGGATAAATCTGCAGGAAGCAACAAGCAGGGTGGATGTTGGAATCAGTGTGATGTGCTCCAACCCTTGACCTTCAGTCTCAATCCTGCAGCAGCAGCGGAGGTTCAAGATGACTCATAGATTATCGAGTGCTGAATGTTTGTAGAGCTGTGATGCTTTGTAGTTCTCTGATGTGGTTGTGATAAAAGCGTAGTCTGGGTGAGCCAGACCTCTCTTACAGTGAGGTCAAGCAGGGGGGGTGGGATTTTGAGCTGTGAACACGATCAGTTGTATTCTGGTCAAGGTTGTGTCATGTGGCTGACTGGTTAAATCTTGTAATAAGGAATCTCGGTTGTTGTCCAGATTAACCCAACAAGAAGAATTAGATCAGATTGATGTGGTCAACAAATATGGTGTAAAAGCAATCAGTTAAAAGGGGATTCCTGACTCAAAACATTTTAGAATAGAGTAACAAGAGGAAGGTCAGATTTTAGTCAACTGTCATTATGATACTCTCAAACCCCTCCGTGTTTTTGAGGCAAGTTGAGATAAAACTTTATTTTTGTTCAAAAGTAGGACTAACAATTCTCAGAGCTAAAATCACAGCTTAGACCAGGCCTCTCACTGATGACTGTATCTGTCTAAATACAAAGTCTACAAAGTCATGAATGTCCAAATGCGATAAATACTAGGATAATGCTCCCACATGCCTTACAAGTACCTGTCTGAGGTTTCAGCTGCAGAGCTGTGATGCTATTTGCTTATATAGCAGAGTGCACTTATGACAGGTGCATGTGTGCATGTGCGTGCTTAAATTATGGCTCATTCAGACCACTGTTCCTGCGGCGACAAGTTTTACATACATTAGTAAACTTTAACAGACCACACGATCAAATGTCAAACTTCATGAACAGTTTCATCGTGTTGTGAACTGGTATACAATGATGTCCACAGGGAAACATCACAAAACATGATGGTATCATTGCTGGGTCTAAATGGGTCTTCACCTCAGCAACACGTGCCCGTAACTTAGCTGCGTTTAGAAAAAATAATAAACCAGACATAAAGACGTAGTGCAGCAGCAACAGCTTCTTATTTTTTCTCCCAAGTGTCAAAAATGGAACTTGGGCAACAACTCTGGCATCTCTGAGGGGACACACTACGCCAAATACAGAAGGATTTTAAATCATCTAACCATCATGTTATGATGATTAGAGGGCTCAGTGGTTGATGATTGTCAGACAACCCTATGAGGCGGCAGTCAGTCCTCGTGAACGCTTGCTCTCTCTGCTGTGACTGCGAGTCTGCATCACACTTTTGTCATCAATATTGAAAATGAGTGGAAAAAAGATGCCTCTCACTGCAAAAACTATGATCTGTGTGATCAGAGCCATGCACTGTAGTTAGAATATCCATAGTTCACATAATCTGCTTTTTTAAGCACTTGAAGATAGAATCCTATTTCCTTGTTTAGAGAAAAATAAGTGGTGGAGTGTCATTATAAACCCTTCCCACAGTATTACCTCTATGGTCAGCTGACAGATCATGTGATTACACAATGAAAAAGAAATATAGTAACAATACAGTATAATAAATATAATGGATCCTGTAATTATGATTCATATGTACAATATATTACGTTTATACAAGCTATTGCACTTGAAAGGTGGATGTCCTTCAAGCTGACAGGATGTAACAACCAGGACTCTGGCAGGACGAGGCGAGGCGGGTTCTTTGTGTTTACATCGATGATGGTTTGTGCACAAACAGTCAGCTGATACTGACGATATTTCCTATATGTTGGACTTTTTATGTGAAGATGCTGATAATATTATCATCACCATCTTGATGATGCTGTTTACGTTTAAGCTGATGCAAAGTCAAAAAATGCTCTACAGAATTATTTCCTGTGTGCATACATGTATATGTATGTATGAATATAAATTACTATATATATTGTTATCTTTTGTTTTATATTTTATACGGTTTTAATCTGATTTAATTATTATCTGTATACATGTTGTTTGAGTATGTAGCATGACGGAACTACAACTCATTTTATTGTGCAACCATTTATTGTGTAAAAATAATAAATTACCTTAATACCCTAATGAGATTCAAAACCACCAAAATTTACCATAACAAAATTATCGGATGAAATAAAACTGTATGTTTTGGTATATTTAGGATAAAAAAAACCTACTCAGTATATTAGATAAACACAATTCATATTGAAAATACACTTCTACTTCTTTGTTGGTGTGCATTACAATAACATAGATGAAATAGACAGAAACTTACAAAAAATATAGGGAATATACGAGGATAACATTTCAGTTAGGAATTATCAATAAAGGAAATCATAAATATATTTTTATATTTATATTTTTATATACATTATATCCACATGACAACATGCACTGGTTTTAACCTGATGAGAGAAGGTGAAACCTGAGGTGGAGTGGTTGGTAAACAAGTTTCAGCTCTTGTTTTTAAACTGCATCATTGTAAGTTAACGCAGGCTGATATAAGTGTGTAATGTGGCGTTTGTTGAATCTTTGTATTAAAGAACCAAATCTGATTCAAGTGACAAAATTCTGAAATGGGTGCAGCCCCACTTTTTCTCTACAGGTAGATCGTTAAACCTGCCTGTTGCTGTAGTTAATGGATACGTAGCTGTATATAACTGTGAGATCTCTGACTTTTGTTTAAATCCTGCTTCACGTGAGGCTCTACGCTGAAGTTATTTTTCTGATAGTCGTCCATACAACAGCAAAACCAGAGAGCAGTTTCGTCAGGTCCTGCCCGGCGTGTCCCTTCCCAGCTCTTGGAATACTTCATCCTGATATAAAAAAAAAAATAAAAAACACTTGGCAACAGTGGGCTTTCAGCTCACTTTTACAGAGAGCTTCACCATAATGATATTTTTATTCCGGGAGACATGGCCTAAATGATTTCATGTGCTAATGCAATGGGCTTGGCCATCCCCAAGGCAACAGCACTGGTCTCATTAGGGTTTCTAGTCATGAAAGTCGTGAAGAGGGAAAAGCACTGAATGGGGTCGTTAAATACATCATCAAAGAGGTGTGTCTCTGCTCTCTCGTTATAAGTTAAGATAACGCAAAAAGCTCCTCGGTTATGGGGGGAAAGGAGGAGGGAGAGTGGGGTTTGTGCAGGGAAAAGTCAGTTAGTGTTTGCCTGTATTTCTGTTTTTGTATTTAATTACTGAATCATAATGAATTTCTCATGTCTGAGGAGAGAGTGTAATTTTGCTGCAGCTAATAACACCAGTTGCATAGATTGGATGCATTTATGTTTAAAAAAAATTTTTAGCTAATCTGTTGCTCTTTATTTATGTCTTCACTTTTATGATCAATATGAATTTAATGAGAAAAACAAAGCAAAATAAATAACGGCTTGTACCTGGATATTCATTTCAATTCTTGAATTTATTTGTCACATTCACGTGGGACTAATGATTAGGCGTGTTTTTTATTATTACTATAAATGCATTTCTGTGCAGATATATGCTACTATGGTTCCTCCTAACAACAGAGGACACCATAAGTAATTTAATTGTCTAATAGCAATAGAAATTCTAGACGCGTGTCACTCCTCTCTGTGGCTGTGATATACATTACCCACATACGTTGAATATCCACTAGAGGGCAATGTGTCCAATGCATTCAATCTGATGTCACAGGTTTCATAAGGGCGACAAACCACACAAAGAAAAATGACAAAGAGTCAGTTATTACACTGTGTGCAGATTAGAAGAGAGAGGCACCCGAAAATCTGATCATTACCTTGATGTGTAGCTGTTTTTTTCTTCAGTTCTCCTTCGCCTGTGAGGTGTCATATCATTTTTTTGACATTGCTTTTTGGACTTGATTATTGAACAATCTTCCCGTTAGTGTTTTTTCTTTTCTTCTTTTTCAGTGTCCACCTTTTAATGTCATATTGCAAATTAAACCCAGTAATGATCAAGCTTGCAGTGGATAGTTTATGAATTTTTTAATAAGAAAAAAGCAGGACCTTAAGGAACAAATAAAATGTCATTTTGCTTGTTTGTTATTAGAAATTATCATTGTAGAAGGTATACAGTAAGAAGGCATATAGCAAATAATAAAAATCAATGTAAATAATGCCATTAATCAATACATTTTCTTTTATTTTTTGTTTCCAACAAAGAGGAATCTGCCTTCCTCCTCTTCTTCCAGTATATTTTCCTATTCCTCTCTCTCTCTCTCTGTGTCCCCTTCATTCCCCCTCCTGCTATCTGTTCCCCCCCTCCTGTGGGATCATGGGAATTGTGCAAGTAGCGTGGCGTTCCACGCTCTGCCCGCGGCGCTCCAGGAGGAGGCGTGCAGTAATGACCTGCTCCTCAGCTCGCTCGCCATCATCGCCCTCACAATTAATTCCCGCCTCGCGTTCCTCTGTGGTGGCGGTGGCGGCGGTGGAGGGGGAGGAGGGGTGAGAGTGTGGGCTCCCTCATTAGAGCTCCTTGTAATGTGTCTGGCAGCAGTTCCCATCCTGCCACTTGTGCCCTTCCACTGCTGCTACCATGTTTGTTTTATAGATGCCTCCCTCTATGCTTCCCTGCCTCACAGAGTGACTGACACTGAGTGTAAGAGTGCGCCTGGTCGCTGTTTTTATCCATCAGGGCTCCGGGAAACACATGAATACACCTCTCACATGCGTGACATGGAAGGGAATATTTTGCGCAGGTTATTCCAGGTCCATCCGGTGAGCGCTGGAGTCTTTTCACAACAAACACAATTCATGGAAATGTCCAGGGCACTGTCACATTATAATGCCTTCAGAAACAGGTGATGGCATTTTGAACGGCTGGTGACACCAAACTCGCTGAACTTTTAAACCAAGTGGAGCAGAGTGTGACCTGGATTTCAACTCTGAGCTTGACCAGGGATATTTTACAGTTTCGTCTTACCATGGTCTGCTTCGCATGGTTGGTCTGCCTGCATATTTTACAGGTTATAAGTGTGAAAGGGTAGCAACATAAGGCATAAAGAACCATACATTTGAAATCATGTTGTGTATAATGTAAAGGATTTTTGCTATTGATATGAAAGCACCCTTTCTGATGTGCTCATGGCAGTAATCTCCCTAGAAACGTATTGAATGGCACTGCAACTGCAACGCAGCAACTTTCAGTCCTTGAAATAACATAATGAAGAAAGCGAAACCTTTAAAGCGGCCAAAATGTATATTTTTATAATAACAATGTATCAAATGATAATGTGAAATGGATCGTTCACAGTGATGAACAGTAGACGAGGTGTAGTCTAGACTTAACTATCTTGGCAGTACCTGACTTTGCCTAACTCCCGGTTAATCCAAAACCTGGCAAAGAGGAAGAAAGTGAGTGGAGCTGAGTCAGCTGAATGAAGTGGATACCTAGTTGTTAACCACCTGTGATGGCACCCAGCTGTCACTCTAAGCACCCACACCCTAAATTATACATAACTTTAAGACTTAATCTAATTTAAATGGATGAGTTGTATAAAATTCACCCCCATACAGTTGTCATAAACGAGGAAATTAACTATAGCAAACAAAACGGTTTTATTGTACCAGGCTGTAAATATATTTATATCTGCTGTAGGGTATTTTGGGTGTTTTAACATGGGGGTCTATGGGGAGTGACTAATTTTTGTAGCCAGCCTCAGGTGGCCATTCAAGGAAATGCACTTCTGTTCCAGAGGATGCAGCTTGTTATGAACCTACGAAAAGTAAATACCTGAATCGGCTCAGCCCCCCTCTGCGTTATGGAGTTATATAGTGAATTTCAGCAAATTGTTAAGCTGTATGGTTGCAACTTTACCATTTTGATTCCGTCTCACCGCTCTAATCACATCCTTCTCAGCCCTGGTGGGCAGCTGTTTTCAGTGAAAAAGCTCTTAAAACCCACTCTATAGGCCTCCACCACCTGTTTAGCACCAACCAACAGACACATTTAGCAACTATTTGGTGAACATAGTGTAACATTTAGCAACCAAAGCACTAGATATTTCCCTCAGGAGTTGGTGGAGACCAAAAGCAGAGCTAAAATAGAGTGACTATTGGACTTACTTTCACCAGGTGGAAGCACCTTATTATGTCCTCCCATGTAGGGAGGAGGACATGGTGGATGGACAGGTCAAACACAGGACTCTCACCAGGTGACAGGTGAAACCAAATGTCAGCTGACTTACTTAAAGTTTTAATTTACTTCAGTTACATTATGTATGTGTAGTCAACATGGGATTTAAGTAATGTAGGATAACGTATTTTAATCCAAACCATGATCTTTACCTGACCAAATATTTTTGGTGCCGAATTTAATCAAACTGTGAACATTTCACATGCCTGCCTGCCGCTGGTACTCTCTAACACTCTTATGTGTCTTTTGGGGAATCGTTGGGTATCAACCTAGTCTGTCATCAGTCATCAGTGATCATTAGACCCTGAGCTCAGTCCGAGTGTAACCCAACTTTGCTTCCCAAGATTAATTATTTCTCTATAAACATTGCTTGTTTGTTTTATTTGTTTGTTTTTTCAACATAACATTTCAGAATAATAAAATGCAACATAAATACAAGCTGAGAATGTCCTGACCAAGGCCACTATTGGCAGCCACACAGTAAGCAAACGCAACACAAAAAGCAAAAACAGTACAATACAGCGTATTCCTTTGGGACAAGTGAACATACAGCAGCTAAGATAAAGAAATCTATGCTGTCGTACGCTGAGGTCACACAAACTAAATCTACTTTTCAGTTTTTCACATTTTTGTAGAACATGCAGTTTAAAAATTGAATGCATTAAGAAGGAGACCTGACATGAAAATGTCAAGCACTTATGTCCCAAAGGTCAAGAAATTATGCTAAATTTGTGCAGTTTATTCGTGAAAACAGGTCAATTTAATACTTTAGATGAGTTGAATAAGTTTGAGGAGATCTGTCTCCAGTTATTGTGCTTCTTGCATCACCCAGAAAGTACACACAGTGCCATGTTACCTGGCAGCAACCACTTAAAGAAATACTTGCTGTCACAATAAAGCTCATCTTGAGAATACACAGATAGGCAGCTGTTTATACACAGAGCCCTTTTTAAATAACACAACCAAAGACACTGACTTCTGCACACCATGTCACAACCACTTTCATGAGTGTTGCTTCGTGTTACTGCAACACGGAGCTCATTCACTGTCATAGTTGTTTGAGACTGTTTTGCTCTATTACATTGATTTTTGCACTGCTATTGTGCAGGAGACAGATTCAGCATCTGCCATTGTGGACTTTGTCAAAGCCAAGGCTGCGGCTTAGAGGTTGAGTCAACATGCAGATAAATAGAGGCTAGTTCTGTTTGACAGTTCTGTGAAAGAAGTACGAAAAGTTGCATTCCTTTCACCTAATAATGATGACTGTGATGAGTGGGTTTGATAGTGTCAGTATGCGTTGAGTGTGTGTCTGCCTGCCTCTTTCTCTCTCATATCTAAAGCATTAATGGTTGATGAAGCTTGTGCAGCACATCTGACATCTATCCACTGTAAGATCTTGCATATCAAAATCATATAGTTCATCCAGACACTTTAATGTACACTTGGACATCAGTTAGGTCTGATCGAGGACCATAAATTTGAGAATGTTGAAAATACACAACCGGTGGACGGTATAAAATCTTCTCTATAAGCTTAAACGCAGCAGGACCAGACAGAAGTGTTGTAAATTTTATGTTTGACTTCAGTTTGACCAAAACCAAGCACTGCATGGTTGAGAGGTCTACCTGAAAGCCTCAACATTTCTCTGAACTGTGTACACTCAGTCATTGCTATTCATCACAGATGGCAAGTAGAAAACAAAACATTATTTAGTAAAAGGCTTGTACAAGCACTACTACGCAGACAAAAAACTCAATATTTAACATAACTAACTTATCCTATTTACACCTGGTATTAAAGGTGCAATGTGTAAGATATGGCATGTAGAATTTTAATTTAAAACGTTAAAAAAAATGAACCAACATTATCAACAGAATGTGATAATGTGAAGTAACAGTTATAGCTTCTGTCCTGGGAACAGAGACACTGATGTGTGTGTGTTCCAAACCTGATCACTTTAGTGTATTATCTGGTGGTATTAATAATTATTACTGAGGCAGAAAATCATCATTTCAACATTAATTAACATTATAATGAACAATATAAACGGTGCATGTTGCGTGCAGCTTGACCTTCACTGTGGCTCCATGCGAGGGTGAAATGCCAAGTTCACTGCCTGTGACCTGTCACTATCTGACTGAGCAGCCTCATGGAAGTAATATTTTACAAAATTTGTTAAATCAAGTCATTTTGTGTCTTCAGAGTCATGATATTGAGCTGAAACAGATTCCACATTCTGTTGGCGCTCAGAGGCTGCAGCTGAGCGCAGCAGACAGCTCACACCATACGCGCTGCAATGTTTGACACAGTAGGCTTTATATAGTTAATGATTATTAAAAGTTAAAAAGCAAAATTCTAAAAAGCTCGCAGTCACTTGGTGTGAGGCTTTGGATGCTTTCTTCAGGAGGTTTTGGCCTCTTTCTTCAGTGAGAAGCGCTTTTTGCCACAGCCAACTGCTGAAGTTAAATCCATCAGATGCTGAAGTATTTCACCCAGGGGTGTTTTGATAAAGTATGAATCCAGTGTTCTTGAAGCTTTGGGCTTCCACCTGGAATTTTCTTTGAGATTCCAAATGTTGCAGCAAACTTCAGTCCAGTGGATTTTTATCACTGCAGTGCAGCGCACAGTTTGCATCTTCATTGTGCATTTCCACAAAAAGTTGGTGGCAGACATTGTGTTGTCTGTCTATTTCAGATGGTAGAGCCAAAATCAATCAATTAATCAATCAACTTTATTTATATAGCACATTTTAAAAACCACAGGGGTAGCCAAAGTGCTGGGACAAAAGTAACTGTATTAAGTGCATGAATGATCAGAGGAGTTTGAATTCAGTGCAGTTTGTGCTCATTAACTAATTAAAGGATAAGTTCGGATTTTTGACACCTGGACCTTATTGTTAGGATTAAATACGCTCGTAGACTCACCCAGACAATTTTGGTGGAGCTCGGAGCCGTTTTCGAGCAATTTAGATCCATCCGACGGCGTTTTTCTCATGCCATAGCAGCGGACGGGGCCAGAAATCGAAGCCCCTAAATTAGACATTATCTGCTGCGAAACTCGCTCTAACTACAAAGTAAAGACATCATACCCAAGTTATTTACTTATAAAGCAAACACTCATAGAAAATATACCCTTTTTGCATTTGTATGGGCTACTTACTCTATCGAAAGTTGGCCGTTCGGTCCTGCTGGCTTCGGCTGCGTCTGCCAGTTGACTCTCGGGACATGAAAAAAAGTCTCTACCACAGCCCGGTTTGTCATGGCAGAAAAATCTTCGAGTGTAGTGAGACACGTATTTTGGGGGGCATCAATACGTATTTCCTCTGGTCTCAAGTCCCACTCTGAGCAGCAAAGGCACTCCTAAGTAGCTCAGTTTGTGTCAGTGGATGTTTAGCTCAGTTGATAAAGTACACGGTCCATGAATAGAAATTTTTACTTTTATGCGGCTGCTGGTTCGACTCCCGCCTCCGGCCTTTTTCTGCGTGTCATCCCCTCTCTCTCTGATCTGTTTCTTGTCTACTCTTTGGCTGTCCTGTCAACTAAAGCAAAAATTCCCCGAAAAGATAACTTAAAAAATGCTTTTCTTAAAAATGATTTTGAAGTTATTTTGGGGGCATTTTTGCCAGAGATGGGAGTCGAACCAGCAGCCGCATAAAATTAACGATTTCTATTCATAGAGCGTGTACTTTACCGACTGAGCTAAACGTCCACTGACACAAAATGTTGTTTATAATTCCATATATCCTGTCCAGCCTGTCTTTCTGTGTGCAGGAAACCAGGATCGATTAATCTATCTATCTATCTATAACACTGGCCATTCATTTATAAAATGTAGGTGAAATGAGCGAGTTTCGCAGCAGATAATGTCTAATTTAGGGGCTTCGATTTCTGGCCCTGTCCGCTACTATGGCATGAGAAAAAACGCCGTCGGATGGATCTAAATTGCTCGAAAACGGCTCCGAGCTCCACCAAAATTGTCTGGGTGAGTCTACGAGCGTATTTCGTCCTAACAATAAGGTCCAGGTGTCAAAAATCCGAACTTATCCTTTAAGCACTCGGTGTGTTCAGCAGGAAACACATAAGAACAACAAAACACACACTACCCTGCATGAAAATTAAATCTTAAGAATAATATAGCACATGCTATGGCTTTATTTTCCTTTCCTGTCAAATACCAATTAAATTTATTAGTCTATGGCTATTTTACAACTGTACTTTTTCCTGCTTTGCATCAAGATTTGGGGGTCGCTACATCCCCCACCTTCAAATTTGGGGGGTCACGAAACCCAATGTCCTCCTGTAGATGGTGCCTGTGATTATGACATTATGTCGAAGACGTATTGTGCTGCAGAGAAACCCTATCATCCTGTCCAATAATACCACTTTCTGCTGTAAGGGCCGATAGTCTGATCGTCCTGTAGTTTCAGCTGGGAAATGTATACGAGCAATTAGTTTGTTATTCTCATAGACTCTCTAAGCTTTTAGAGTCCAATAAAAAGACCAATAACACCAACAAACAAAACAAACACAAAATGTCGAGAATGGAAACATTCTTACACCTGTTGTCTTTACTGTTGTCTCTGTACACCTTTCTGAACTCAAGTTTCTCTCTTAGTGAACTGAAGACAAGCTTGTTCATAAAACACGCTTCAGACTCCACAGAAATAAAACTCTTGTCTTTCCTCTGTTCAACAATCACCAGCTCTGGTTTAATTGAAAATAAATTGTTAATCCAACACATTGGATGTGAAAATTATTTTGTCCCCCCATTGTCACTCTGTTGCTTGGCCTACTTCTTGCTCCTCTCGGCTTCATGTCTCTCTGTCCCCACCTCCCATCTTCATCACTCTCAGAGCTGCTCCTGGTTGGAGCAGCTGTAAATCACCTTGGTACAGTATTTCCTGTCACCAAGCTGCCCTCCATGGGTCTTAGAGGCTGTGTCCAGTCATGTTCACTGAAGGCCCTTTTCCACCAAATTAACCCTGGTTCTTCTTGAACCGGTTCCATTTGAGATTCATAGAACCTTGGTGCTATTTAGTGCATCAACCCCCCCCACCCCCCCCCAAAAAAAAAACCTTGTATCTAAGGGAAGCTGCACACATGTGTAAAAACACCAAAAGAATAAGTGATTCATTCTGAAGTTTTACTGTCCAAAATAAACAAATTAAATTGTTTCCATTCGTAGAACCTTAACCTTGGGTAGCAGTCTCTTTTCTATTTTTTTCTTTTAACAACCCAACAGATTACACTTCACATTCATCCTTACCAAAAAAACAAAACAAAAAAAAAAACGATAAAGATTAATTATCACAGAGCTTGAGAGGTCACAGAGTTGTGGCCTACTAAGCAGTCTACAAAGTAACCTACTGTTTTTAATTGAGGACAAAGAAATTGATCTTTTTAAATTGTTTTGTTTACAGACTTTGCAGAATATGACAAACCCACTTTGATTTCCAAGGAAAACCTGCATTTTTTTTTAAAATTCCATTTGGGAACCAAACCAATTTATTTGGTGGAAATACTTAAAATGGTTTAAAATAGGTACTGTACTTGAACTGTAATGGGGCCAGTTCCATGTTGTTGAAAAAGGGCCCTAAGGCCCCTGTGCAGTGTTCAAACAGTCTGCAATTTTGGGCCGATGTGAGTCCACTAAGGACCGCTAGCTAAAGGGCTAACTGAGATAATGGCATCTAGTAGACAAGCGACAGCCAAAGATAGTTACAGCAGAATGTGAGCAGTAGTCGGAGGTTTCTCTTGGGATATACTGCTGCCTATTAGATTTGAGTTTCCCTCAACAGGGGGTCATATTTTACATGTTGCTCATTTAACATGTGATCTGTATCTGGATATTACACCTGAACAGGTGAAATTCCACCTAAATGCAAGGTGTAAATGAACACGGCACATATTGCAGGTGCAGTGTAAAATATTGCCACACTCTCAGAGAAGAAACCTGCCCAACAGGTTGAGAGGTCACCCAGCTCAGCCTCTTCCTGCTATCTCAAGCAAGCCAGGCAAAAAGACACGGGTATATTCAAGTTATATATCCATTGGCAACAGCTCAGCTCAGGAAAAGCAGAGCCCAATGCAGCAGCATCACTTTCCTTGACTTGGGACATGTTTGTTGATAAGTCTCTGCCTGCGTGATTTGCATATCAGGTTCTGATATGTGCTGATTGTGTGAGCTGCATCGAGATAACAAGCCTGCTTATTAATATCAGGTGTAAATGCAAAGGCTTGTGATCTAAGATAACCTCTCTAGATACAGATCACATGTTAATACCGGGTGTAAATGGGGGCTTGATGTGAATTAATCTTATTTTTAGATGGTAGATATTGACATTTACCTCTAAACAGAGCATCAAAACTATATTTAAACAGCATCATTACCAGCTGCTGTTTTATGAAAGTAAAATCACTGCTGCAGCTTCTGTTATAGTGGGGTAGCAGAGATACAATATCGTCATGTCCACATGTAAACATCTAAGTCTGACAAGTCTGAGTGCAAGCACAATGTGGTGTGAACCGCTTAAAACTGAGTCACATCCTGAATGTGACTCATGGACTTAACTGGGTGCCTCCAAGATGTTTGTGTTTGCTGAGGCTGTTTGCCCACCCGCACTGACAGATAAGCATGGCAACTGTGTTTGCACATATTAGCACCAAAACAAAAGTGTCCCCAAACCCAGTTCATGAAGAGGGACACTTGAAGTTGAAGCACTTGTTGGTGTTTGATAAGTTTAGATTTTTGTTTGCTGAACAATTTGCTTTAAGCTGCGTGGCTGTCTCATTGTATAAAAGAAAACTATGAGAGTGCAGTCAGTAGAGTGCAGATCTCCACCAGGCAACAGATGCTGAAGCACCTGCTGCAATAGTTTACTTATATAGATGTATGCAACGATTTTAATAAAGTGTTTTTATATAAGCTATAGTCTCAGTTTTCTTAAAGAATAATCCTAATAATTGTTATTTATTTAGAAAATTTTGTTATTTATTTAGAACATTACAATCAACCAGGCTGCTTTACATCAATATGATCAAAATAGAAATCTACTTGCTGTTGCCAACACATGGATCGGAGCATGCATGTCACAGTGTAAGTTGTGGCTAGAAAGTTTAAGTTTTGGAGCTGATTAAATCACTCCCAGTAACTGAATTTAAATCCAAAAAGTAACTGCTATCATGGCCAATGTCTTTGTAACAAACCAAATTTCCTGCAAAATCAGTTCAGAATGTATAGTGATGTCTGCATCACTGTATTTGTATATTAGCAGGTCTTGAACACTCCAATACGATGACTGCATAGTCAAACGTCGCTTGTTCAAGCTAACAAAATGAGGAGGTATTCATGTCATATTGTGCCTTACTTTAATGGATTTTGAATTAATCTGCAGATGCTTCAGTTCAAGATGAGACCGAACCTTTCCATGGATGTCAGTTTTTGAACCACGACAAAGGGCAAAATATGGCCTGTAACAGACTGGGTAAGCCTTGTTTTTAGCCTAGCAGTTGTTGATGACTTGTGGAGTGAGAAGACAGCAGTCGGTTTAAAACAGAACAGCCAATCAAATATAGTTTCTTCAAGGTTTTTCTGAAATTCATTCAACATACTGTCACAAATGTGCACAAAAAATATTAAGATGACAGGTCCAGTAGTAGATTATGGTAAATATTTAGAATTTAAGAAATTAACAGGACTGAAATATATTATCATTTCTCTATAAATTTGCTGTTCAAACACAAAGCTAAGCTAATCTTCCTGACACTAATTTGTTGCAGTGAGAGTTGCCGCTGTGGCAATAAGAGAACACTGTTTGACATTAATTTCCAACAAGGCACGGTTGAACGTTTTATAGACACCTAACTCTTCGACTACAACACAGTCGTGTTTATTGTCTCTGGTCAGTTTAATAGCCTCTGACATCGAAGCAGGATCATTATTGTCTGTGTGTTTACATTCATGTAGCAGGACAGGCCTGTGACAGGTTAGAGCAAATATTGATTGTGGGCTGTACAGTTGCTTTTAATTCCAGCTGATGACCTTTGTCACCTTCAACACTACTGTTCTTATATCCTGTCTGTGAAGCAACAGACAGGTGCACCTGAACCAACTTAACATCTGGTCCACACATCTCTATGACAGTATACTTTGTCATGCTGATAAACTTTATTGTAGTTGAGAAAAAAATAATTGCTTCACAAATACAACTGATTATTTACTGGGCAGTGTACATCTAAGCTGTGTTTTTAAAAACAAAAATAAGAATAAATCTGTGTCAGGCGTGTTTACAAAATAACAGAATGTAAAATATTTGCTCATAAATAAATGTTTTGATTAAGACATACTGTACATGGGTATGGGGGAAAAATTGCTTTTAAATTACCAAATTCAAAACACGTGTCAAATTTGTATGAAAAACGTTATAACGTTAAACGTTTATATATTTTTTCCTACATAACAAGTAATTTTACTTTCAATACATTTTGTGAGTAATACTTTTTAAAATTCTCATTTTACTCTAGTAAAATTTTGAATGCATGTAGGCCTAATGAAGTATTTGACATTGTGGTATTGTTACTTTTACTTTAGAAAAGGAGCTGAATGCTTCTTCCACCACTGCTGTACTTTGTGTCTGCAACTGATCAATGAGCTAACCACATTCAAATAAATGTAGATTTGATTTGGTCTGTTGCCCAGGCTGCTCCAAAGGACTTTATTCAGAGTTTTTCAGTATGCTGGAGATTCCAGGCCTGTAGAAAAGACACCTAAAAATGCCATTTATGTAATACACTCATACAGAGTGAAGGATTAATCCAAGAAGGGGACGTAAATCTCACATTGGTTGGTGCACCATGTGCTAAAATAAAAAACAGAAAGAACCAGGAATAATACCAGAAATCTCCAGTGTCGTCCCATCTATCTGAAGAAAGTTTTAAAAACAGATACACCTACAGAATGTGACTGCAAACTTTCATTCATGTAGCCTACATGCAGACACTGTACTTTCTATCCTCGTAACTGGAGGTTTTTTCTGTGGAAGTGATTGTGTGTAGGTGCTGTCATCTGTACCAGACTGTGTGCCAGGAGTCGGCTTTCTTTCAGCAAAGCTACTAACTGGATAATTAAGGGTGCTCTATACACTCCAATTAGCAGGCGATGGCGAAGGGAGGAGGGATCGCTCGACTGTATCCGAGGAAAGCAGCGTAAAACTGGCTGATACACATCAAATCACAGCAAAAGGCTAATGTGTGCGAGGTGAGGGCACCATGCATTACAGCCTGCAGGAGGAAATGAGGCAGGTTTCTAAATAAATACTGCCAAGGTTGCTGCTGCACTGTGGCGCATCACTGCCAAACCCATAATCTCATACTGTTTATTTTCCCAAGTTGCTTCCCCTCTCTTCCTCTCTCCCTCTTAGGCTCTCTTCACTCTCTTTCTGTCTGTGTCTTTCTCTTCATGCTTTAAAGGCCTCAGAGGAATGCTGTTTACCACAACAGTCTGTGGAGAGTCCATCAGAAACACCTCCAGGAGACGCACTCGTGCTCCTCCCTTTTCCTGGTCAGATTTTTTTTGTCATTATTCCACCGAGAAACAACTGTGACTGTGTTGTCGTTTCCTTTGCTTGCATACAAAGATCTATACATCTTGCAAGCGTCTGGGGCCTCCAAACACTTTCCAACAGGAAAATATACAGTAAGCTCAAAATAACAGGTGGAGACAGAAGGAAGCCTGATAATCCCACTATTTCCACCTTGTATACTAAAGCATTAAGGCCCAGTGTGTAAGATTTCCGGGAATTTACTGCAACAAAATGTAACACTTGTTTAATGTAATGTAACACTTGTTTAATCTAATATCATGGACAATCTGATCTGGTGGCAGGCATTTAGAATAACTGTAGAAATAGCTGATCTTCTTGTGGAAGGGCTCATTTGTTTATGTTGGTCATATAAAGGCATCAATAATAAATTGAGACTGTTTTATAACTATTTATTTATTTCTTGTAATAACTTTAAAATAGCAAAATTATATCAAAACATCTATATAAAAACTTGGACCTGCACTTATTAATCTAAGTCTCATTTATCTAGTACTCATACTTCGAAAAGACTTGCTAATGAAATCATTTATGGCAGAAAGCCCTCAAGGCAAACTGCTCAAAGTGTACTACACCTGTACACTGTACACACTGTACACTTTACATGGCTGAGAGCAACAACTGTGTACATGTGTGGAGTCAAGATGTGTCTTCATGGTAAGCTGCTAAATTGCAAAGTTAATAAATGATCACCATCTTTTCAGTATCAGAATCAGAAATACTTTATTGATCCCTGGGGTGAAATTGTTAGTTACAGTTGCACCCATTCAAGAATAGAGTAGAATAGAAGTGTATGTATATACATAAGCATATAGACATATAGAAATTAAGATAGAAATATTATGTAGAAATAAAATACGTAAAAATAAAAATAAAAATATAGAATAAAATTATAAAAATTTTCCTTTTTCACAATAACTCAAGCCCTGTCCCTGATAACCATCATATTTGTTACGTTAGAAAGGTAGCTAGAGCTGCAACGATAAGTTGCTAGCTTATCTAGCTGTGAACTATTACATTAAACGCCAGCTATTTTGATAATTGATTAATCAGTTTGAGCATTGTTTTAAGAAAATGAAGTCAAAATTCTCTGATTCCAGCTTCTCAAATATGAACATTTTCTAGATTCTTTACTCCACTATGACAGTAAACTGAATATTGAGTTGTGGTCAAAACAAGACATTTGAGGACATCACCTTGGGCTTTGGAAAACACTGACTGACATTTTTCTCTGCTTTCCACCAAACAACCACTCGATTAATCAAGAAAATGATCGACGGATTAATCAACAATGAATATAATTGTTAGCTACAGCCCTAAAAACCCTTCATTTCGTAGCAATGCTTTTTTATTGTGAAACATTTGCAGGAAGGTGTTGTGAAGATTCACTGACTTGCTACTTGTAAAATACGGTGCTATTAGTTCTGTTTGACTTAATTTCAAACTGACTCACAATACTTCTGCTGTAACAAAACAAAAAACGGTTGATATCACCTGTGTATCAATATAGGGTTTATAAATGATTGCAACCAGGATTGTGAGCAGGGCATCCCTAGAGTACGGTATTCATAAGTAGGTTTTTATTAATGTGTAATCGCCTGAAAATAAGAATTGTCATATTGTCATTACCTTAGAATGAGCTGTTTATATCTACAGAGGGCACAGGTCCTCTTCTATGAATTCCGTCATGTTGCACCACCATATTTCTCCAGAACAGACAAACCGAACACCTGCATTCTTTGTGAGTTTCGTGGCCACTCTTTCTTGCTTGGGTGGGGAGGGTGAGGTGACATGTTTGCAATCCACAAGCTCACTGTGAGATGCCACGAAGTCCCCAACATTGGTCCTTTAATATTTTTCCTTCTTTTATTTTTATTTTGTCAAGAATAATTTTGCTGTAGCAGGCAGAGAAAAGCAGACTGGATGTATCAATGATTCTTTACTGTTCACTGTTATCTTCACTGTCTTTCTCCTCCTGACAGATGTGAGCACAGTGCTCGGATCAAATTGAGACAGATGAATCAATGGATTCACACCATCACCCCTCAAACACCCATGTCTTATGACTTCACTCCTCCGTGATTCTATTTCCATCGACTAAATACGGGCTACGTTTAAATCTGGGGTCATGGTTATTAATTACTCCTCCGAGTTCAGTTGAAAGCCCAGGGAAACAGGAGGGGGGAGTATACGCATGGGGAGCGACGCCGGAGCACGCAGGCAGGAACAAAGGCCTGCCATGAGGGTTCATGCCTCCCACTGCTAGAGACTCACATGCTGCCGTGGCTCTGCAGACAGAGGTTAGGACCACCTAGGCAGATTTCCCCTGGGGGCTATTATCGCCCGGAAGATAAAATGATTTTCAGACAGAGGAGCTTCCACACACACAGATGCACAGGGTCTGATACTGAAGAAAATAACGCTTCAAGGATGGTTCCTTTTTTCCCCTACTGTAACTGTCGATCGTGTCTAAGATAAATCAGAACGAAAGTCCTGATTCATCATTACTTTGGGCGAAAGTTCAGACAAATTTATTCATAAACTCCTTCCTGAGTAAAACTATCTGACAAATGTGCTTTTTATAGTGTCAAAAGGACATGTGCTTTTGCTGTACTGTGAAAGGCGCACAACAAGAAAGAAGAAAACCATTCATATCAACTGGACAAAACACAGGGTTAAAGATGCTTTTTAAGGACAGAAGAAAATAATGTAAGACATGCCTTTCAAAGTAAGAGAGTGAGAAAGGTGGAAAAGCCCAAGTAACAACCAGTGGAGGTTAAATGCCACACTGAGCGCAGTAGATATGTCTTCCACAGTATTGTGAGAGTATTGAGACACCAAATTTGTTTTCATTCACAGGATTACTCTTATTATACCTGAAATAATTACTTTCAGGAAATATTTTGTTTATGTTTACATCAGTGTGTTCATGGTATGAAGTCAGTCTCTGCAGATAGTGACTGAAAGACTATAAAGAAATGAAGAAATGTGTTAACTAGCTCCTGCTTGTCCTGTTCATTCCTGCTGTTATCATGCATCTTGGGTGAGCTGATCACAAATGGACAGGTCTGAGTACATCAGTTCACACCTGGCATTAGAATCCATCTCCACATGCGTCTCGAGTGACCACTTGTGATTGGATCTCACTTCCCAGTAAGACCCTGGACACATTCCCAATCACACGTCTAAAAGAATGTGACCATATACCCCCCAGACCACATCTGAATGTTCTCCAAGTGATTGGATCTTAATTAGTCCTCAATATGTCTTGGGTGCACTCACACCTTTATTTAAGAGTACACTTGTGATCAGATCACCAGAGATACAATTTAATGCCAGGTGTAAACAAGGCTTTAGACTTATCATGGTCAGGTGGTGCATGGCAAAGTTAGCAGGAGTCGATAGTAGATTCATTTTAGGGCTGCACAATTAATCGCAATCTAATCTAAATCATAATTGTAAGTAAATGTAAGTCTTGCCCTCCAGGTTAAAGAAAACATGTTTGTCTGGTACAGACCCCAATAAATATCACATCATCATCTTCATGATCATTCCCACAAAACATATCACAACTGCAATTTCAGTCAAAATATTCACAATATGACTTTCTTTACCATATCATGCAGCCCTAATTCTTTTATTTTAAAATTAATACTAAACACAGTTTAGCAAAGTTGTGTTTAAAATGAATGAATGTGTTGCACAATTAAAAACTATTCTCCATTTAGTAAATCTAAGTTTATTGCTATATACTGAAATTAAATGTTTAATATGGAGCTATAGCTAAAAGGCTAACAAACAGTGACATTGTTTGCTGGCTAGCTAAAAAGTTAGTTAACCCAGTTAGCCTACTCATGATGGCTTGGCAGAAACGCTCTTATTCTTCCTCCTTTGTTGCCCGAATAGCACAATAAGAAAAAAAGAGGCTGCCTGGCTGCAACTGGCAGTTTTAACGGATCAACAAGTGACAGAGAGAAGAGACACATCATAAAACTCAACTGGGTTGAGTCTGTCTTTTAACTGTCTTCAAAGAACTTAATTATTTTTACTCAAACCACCTTAAAAAGGCAGCCATTTTAAAAGTTAAACCCCATCAAATGTAAATTTAAAGTTAATCTGGAGAGCATTTTAAATTGGACTTTAAGTTTTTGGTGCAATAGAATAAAATTTAATCTAGGTAAAAACTAAACTAAGATTTAAAGGGAGATTTAAATTCAACCTTTCTTGATTTAAGGGTACTTTAAAGGTTTGGAGCAACATAATTTAACGTTGAACCATGATTATAGAGTGTGGTCTAGACCTACTCTATATGTAAAGTGTCTTGAGACAACTTTGTTGTGAATTGGTGCTATATAAATAAAATTTGATTTGATTTGATTTGATTTGATTTGAACCATGATTTAACTGGGTGTAAAAATTCATCCTTGTCGATGAAACTCAGCCAAGTATTTATTTCTTGAATAAAGTCTTTTGCACCCAAGATAAGAATGATCACATCGGCCTCACAGCGGTGAGTCAGCCTAATCTCTTCTACTCCAAACCTAAACTCAAACCCAACTCACCACAAACTTTAAGACCTAAATCTGTCAACACACTTAGTAGTTTATGTTAACTCACACCACTGCTCCTCTGCTGCAACCCTTTTTAAGCCCAAATTATGTATAAGTCACCATGCCCACAATGATTGACAGCCATTGATGATGTGACAGCTGTCGAATGAAGCAGAGGAAGTTTTGTGGGCGTAAACACGTGTCTTGTGGGTGTGGCAGTGTATCAGCTCAGTCATCAAAAACAAGACCTGAACCCACAACATTTGTTATGAGTTCAACATCCTTAGAGGCAGTGATGCATCAGTGAATTTCACCTTTTATCCTCCTCCACCGCATTTGTGTATATGGTGACTTTATACTTAAATAAGTACAATATTGGAAAATTATCTCTGCAATCACGTCACAAAAATGACACTTTTAAACAAAGTCAGGTAAAAACATATTTTTGCAAATAATTGTAAAATTTTTAACGTAAAAGTCTTTGCTTCTTCTCTGTCCTATCTATTGCCAGCTCTCAATAAATTCATTAAAGTGTAGCCTTTAGCAGCCTATAGGCCTGTGTCACACAGCTCATCTTGAGGGGCTGTATGACTTGGAAATGTGTCAGCGTAGCTGTCAGTTTGTTTACTCACACCTGAAACTGTCTGAAAGTAGAAGCAATGCAGGGATTGTTTATTCCTCTGTGACATGGTGTCATTTTAAGTGATATGTCACCTCGAGCTGAAATGATTAAGCGATTTATTGATTAGTTGATTGACAGATAATTAATCTGTGACAATTTTGATAATAGATTAAGTCAGTTTACAAACAAAAATACCAAACCTTGATTGGTTATAGTTAATGTTTTTATCCAAAAATGAATATGTGCTGCTTTTCTTGTTTTTCTATGATATAAAATAGTTGAATAGTTGGGTTGTTGTGTTTTGTAAACAAGTAAAAAAAAAAAACCCAAAAAACCCAAGTAATTTCACATTTATTTAGACATCACTTTGAGGTTTTGGCATTTGTAAAATACATTGTTTTTCCTATTTGCTGACTCTTTAAAGATTAATTGAGAAAATTGTCTATAAATAAGTCAATGATAATTTTTTTTGTTGTTGTCCCATTGATAATGCTATGACTGATAAAAAATGAAAAACTGTGACTGTGTTCTAATAAGAGACACTTTATGAAGGGTTTATAAGATGTAACTACAGGTTTTATAAATGAATGATAAATCGGTCATTGATTCTTAATAGAGCGATTATAAACCATGCATAAGAACAACACTAGGTTGTGAAAAATCTTTCTTACTGGGCAGACTATCTGACCATGTATTTTTAGTAAAGACCGTGAACAATCTGGCCCAAAATCCATTTAAATCACCAACACTTAAAACAGCAGCACTGAAAGGTTGGAACACATGATTAAAGTCACAGAAGGCGATATTATTTCATTACAATTTTGATTGAACTGTGACACTCCTTTGTATTTGTTTTTTGTTTTTTTTAATTGAACTTGTCCTGACAACCAAACAACCAATCAGGGTTAGCTGCCATGTAACTAGCCAATGACAGCAGCTTTGTGCAAACAAGGGGGTTATGCAGGTTATGTGGGTTATGCGGGTCTTGTTGTCTTTCATACCTGTGACAGACAAAACTAGCCAACACCTCACACAAGTTTGCTTGTTAGGTACGGTCAGTAACCTTGACATTCTGCTTCAAGCCCAGCAAAATGTGTGTGCATCTTTGTTGCCAAGTTGTAACCAAGTATTTTTGTTTCCTAAACCTAGTAGTTTTTTTCCCTGGACCCAACCAAGTTTTGTTGCTTAAACCTACTAGTTTTATTTCCTAAACCTAACCAAGTAGTTTTGTTTCTTGAGCTTAACCAAGTAGTTTTGTTTCCTAAACCTAACCAATAGTTGCGTTTCCCAAACCTAACCGAGAAGTTTTCTTGCCTAAACCAAGTGGTTTTGTTACCTAAACCCAACCAATCAGTTTTGTTGCCTAAGAAGCTGTGTCACTTTACTCTAACCAAGTATTTGTGTTGCCTAAACCATATAGTTTTTCCCTGAGCCAGGTAGTTTTTATTGCCTAAACCTAACCACGTAGTTTTGTTGCCTAAACCTAATGAAAAAGTTGTTGTTTAAACCTAATCAATTTGTTTTTGTTGCCTAAACAAGCAGTTTTGTTGGTTTCTTGTCCTTTGACTGTATATTTTTTCTGGTTAAGGTAAGTAAATATTCCATCTGGATATATTTCTAACTTCTCTCTGTGAAGGGGTTATAGAGTCACTAAAACTTGTTTACTTAATGATTGGCCTCTGTATGGAGTTACAGAGGTTACATGTTAACTTTGTTTTTTAAACTACAGCCTGAGGCTCATAGATAAATGCTGATGTGGGGAAACATAATCCAGTAGTCATAATTATTTTAACTCAAAGCTTATAGGCTTCAACATGAATGAACGTACAGTGTCACGCATGGAATAAATGTGCCATGCGTGTTGTGAGCCTGTGTGGGAGCTGTAGGCATGGGTGGCCAGCAGGCGGGATTTATAATGGTGATGAATCCCGGAGGTCTTAGTAATTATGGCTGTCGCTGGACGAAGAGGAGGGGGGGTGAAAACAACCCGGCGGAGGCATTTTATCTTAATCACAGCTCAGCTCCATTCAAATTAATTTGACAAGTTTCCCCAATCCTTATTAAAACACGTATCTGGCAAATGACAACCCCCTTCCTCCTCTCTAAATATCTCGTCATGAAAGAAATGTATTAAAAAATATATTCATGAAAGAGAGGGGCCACCATAAGGTTGTATATTTCCAGCAGCAGCAGCGGCAGATATTTTTCTCCCTGTAGGGCGCCCTGAGCCATCCATCCCTCCCACCTCCCGAGTGTTTCTATAGTAATTTCCAGCCAATGATCAGTAGGTGTCCACATCCCTGCTTCCTCACCTCAGCACCAATCAGCCACACACAGCGACAGGAGACACGGACTGAGCAGAGACCAGGCAGAGAGACACAATACAGCCCCCGGATCAAGAGGAGAGGAAACACCTCTCCCCCTCCGCGATTTATCTCCTTTACTACGACACCTTTTGGCTTATTTATGCACTTTGCGACCTTTTTCTAACGTGACAAGAAAGTCGATAAAAATGCTCCTTTTGTTTTGAGCGCTCACACACACACACACACAAACACACAGACACACACACACACACTCGCGTCCTGCTCTCCTCCGGCAGCCTATGTCTGTCTGTCTGT
>JAJHUR010078627.1:0-22902 GCA_027495735.1 Lutjanus campechanus
TTGACATTTCAGCTAAAAACATGTAAATGGCGTCTTTTGAAGTTAAATTTTAATGTCGCGGCTCGCACACACTTGGATTACACCACACGAGCAGGATGGAGACATTTTGTGTTTGTGTTGTGTTCTTTTTTTTACATTTACATTTGGTCTCCAATCACTGCCATTAGCTGCAACCCTGTTTTCTGCTGAAACTCCAGGATTGTTTTGTGAACTGAAGATCTTCACCCATCGGCATAGAGGGGAGTACATATTGAGTGGACTCTTATTCTGTGGTGGAATATTGCTTTAATGCAGAGTGAAAAGCCCTCTAGATTACTAACATTTGTAATAATGAACTTAATTTTTTCACTTCTGACAGGTAATTTAAAGGTAATGTGAGATTATATACAGATTCACATTTTTAAAAAGTCACAAAAGTAGCAGCGAATATTTATAGAAAATCAGTCTCTTGGCCTCAATAATAGAGCTCTTAGTAAAACAGAAAACTGACTGTCTTTGGATAGTGGACAAAACAAGACATTTGAGGACGTCATCTTGGGCTTTTGGAAACAATAAACAATTAATTGAGAAAATAATCAACAGATTAATTGAGGATGAAACTAACCGTTAGTTGCAGCCCATGTAAAAAAAAGCGCATTAATTATGAGCTCCTTGCAACATTCCATCTTAAACAGACCGATGGACGCAAACTAATTAATTGCCTTGTAAAAAACAGACATAATTCAATGAGCATGTCCTCTGTCCTCCACCTTTTGATCTGTTTTATTTTACTTTATTCACTGAAGTATGTTCAGTACCTGGAGAAGAAGTTCCTATGGTGTGCCTACTGGGTGGGCCTTGGGATCCTGTCCTCAGTCGGCCTTGGGACTGGCCTGCACACATTCCTTCTCTATCTGGTAAGACAACATGTTTTTATGCTTTGGCAAAAGTTAACACAGATACTCACAGTGTACAAGTGGAATACAGATCGTAAAATGCACAGGCAAGATTTTTATGTGCAAAAATATTCAGACATTCAAATAGGGGAAGACCATCTCTCTCTGAACGCTGCTGTGGCTGTCAAGAAATATTCAATTTTGAAAATCAACAACATAGCAAAAGATTCAAGTGAGGAATAAGAAAATTAACACATCTTTATAAAGATTGAAGCTACTTGCTATGCTGCCTCTAAATACATGTTAACTCAATTTGATGTTGATGTAAATGTTCCCCCTTGTTCCTTGTCTTGATATGTTATTTTAATGAACAGCATGTAATGATTATAGTGGAAAAAAGTAGCAGGAAATGTCTGTTAGTGATAAAGTAATTCAGTTGCTCACTTCACACATTGAAAGTGGACACAAAATAGTGTAGTAGTAGTAGTAGTAGTATACAAAACAGACAATTAAATAATTGTAAATGTCCGCTTAAAACACATTCATATCTTACACATTCTTCATTTACATATTTATGAGGAAAAACTATCTCAGTTAGCCCACATGCACATATCTCAACAGTCAAAAGGCTACAACATGATAATGGCTGTGAAACTGGTAACCATCGTTATCTGCTCGGTCAGGATGTCCTGTATGTTTCTACAATATGCAGGCTGTTTTTTTCAGATGTAAATTACATCTGATAGCTTAACAAGTTCTCAGCATTTCTGTGAAGCCTGTGTGTTTATCCCTGTAGTCGCCAGAGGATGGCGTCATACTCTTTGCCTTGTCCTTGTTGAAACTCGTTCCATTTTGTCACTCAGCTGTCTCAGGCTAACCAAGAGTTAAGTGCAATTTTTCCCTGACAGGCAGTCACAGAATGACTGTATCACTGAGTCACCAAAATGTGTGTCATTTGTCTTGGTTGTGGTAAAAAGGAGAACATAGCAAAATGAAAGAGAGGAAGAAATTCTGCACCATAGTCCACTTTAGGCTGATGATGTGGCTTCTGTTTTGTTGAACCAGTGCAGATGTGCTCCAACTGAGTCAGCCATTTCCCTTATAATGAAATAATGGGAAAAGTTGGAACTGTGACCTTCCTGTTTTTCAAAGCTGATGTATACTCCTTCCATCAATGCTTTCCAGCTCACCATGCGATTGTTTGAGAAGTTTCACTGTGTTCGATGGGCCAGTAGTCTTCAGTTACTCTATATACTGTGTCTAACTGTAATGCAGTGGTAGTGGCGGCTCATACGGCATGCTGTGTGTGTTTTTTGTATATCATAATATACTGAGGAGGAGGTATGACCTCATCCTCTCTGCTGTCTGTGTGAGGGAGGTTTCTTTCTACGAGTAGGCACCATCATCTCTCCCTTAATGGAACAACCTGGCATCTGTTAAAACAGTTTTTTTCTCATTTATCTTTTACAATTACCAGTTTAACTGTTGCAATCTTTTAAAACCCTGTTTTTGATAGCTTTTCATCTTGTTATGTCACTCAACCTGACATTAAGGTTGTCAAAAGAATTGAAGTATCGATACTTTTTCTATAATACATCTTTAAGGAGATATAATATCTGTTCATTAAGTATCAATGATCTAAGTGGTCATACAAGACCTCAGTTCAATTCAGTCTTTATTGTCCTGCCTGAAATTTGGCTTGCAGCAAAACTAGACAGTGGTCAGTGACTTTTTCTGTACCAGCACTATGTGCACATTGTTAATTTAAAAAAAAAAAAATAAATAAGTCCTCTGTGTGCCTAGGGCTTTTTTTTCTCTTTTTGCTGAGGCATCATATCATTTTTTCAATACATGAAATTTTGGCATCATGGCACAATTGGAAATCATTAAAATTATCATTGTGTCTAGACAATAAAATGGAAATCAGTCTTCCCAGTATTAGTTTGACTCTTGCCTCATGTGTGAGCTGATCATTTTTCTTTTTCTACCTCACATCACTGCAGAGAATTTCCTTTTTTGGACACTTGGGTAAACCCATTCTATTGAAATTTAGGAAGATCATAGTAGGACTCATTTTTGCCATTTGACGTGGGAGGGTCATCCTAGTTACAGACTATGTATTTTTCTAAGCTTTCTAGTAAACAAAATGGATGTTTGGTGAACCGCCATCTGCAATGGGAAGATGAGATAACAACTTAGCTGTTTTCTCCATTCTGATAAGTTACATGGTCATTTGCTTATTTTGTAGTCATAACATTAAATACTTTGTGTCTTTGAAACTTAAGATAATATGAATATGACTAGTAAAATGTTTAACAAACCTTGGTATTTATTTTATGAGTGAAGGTTCAGAGCAACGCTGAGTTAATTGATAGGCCATTTATTTACAAATGTAGCATCAGATAAAGACAAAATCAATCTTAGATGGAAAAAAGCATTAAAAATCGCCATAATCGAAAAGTCATGGCAGCAATAATCGAATCGACAAACATTATAATCGCTATAATCGAAGAATCAAGGCTCCCATAATTGGAATCGAATCAAATCGAATCGTGAAATACCCTCGATGGGGCAACACTAGTGTGTACTGTTTTTTGCCAGAATGGACGTTCATCATGCATTCATCATGGCCTTAAAAAATCTTTGATTTTACCTGTTTAAACCTGCAGAAACCAAGCCAAGCAGCTAGATTGACATTTATAAACATTTATTAACTTCACAATATTAATTGACAAAAGATTAGATTAGTTTTAAATGCATGTTAACGGGGTTGTAGGTGTGGGGCAATGTTTTTGGAGCTGTTAAGGATTCAAGAGTACAACCTGTACAAAATGTAGTTGAGCTCACTTGTTTTCTCTCGGTCACTCTCTTAACTCTCAGAGCTAGTGATCCAGGCATATTTTATCTTATTCCCTTCAAGTTTATATTCTAATATCCCCTTGTTGGAGCCACTGGTTTCCATTTGTTTCCTTTTTCGGTACACTTAACCCTTTTCAACCCCTCCCTATCCCATGTCAAAAAGGCATGTGTCTGATTCAGAAGAGCCTTCAGGTTGCTGTGAATCCAGGGTGTGGGTGCTAAAGAAACGGCATACTTTTCTGATGAAAATGGTGTTATCCATTAGAAAAGATGATACATGGAGTGATGTGGTCTGTCAGTTTGCCAGTGTCCCCGTTATTTCACTCCCACATCCAGAGCACCATGTAAAGCATCCCTCAACACCTGTGAACTGATTTTTCACAGAAAAGTGACAGCCTTCCTTACTTTGTTGACCATATGATGTCAGCCCTCTACTCATAATGAGACGATTTCCTGTTTGTCTTCTCAGTAAAACTTAGTTAATCTTCTCAGTAAAACTTAGTTCATGTTCACAGCTCCTATCACTGCTGCCTACTCGTTGTTGAACGTCAGCCATAGACAGGAAACTCCCAATGTTGAGTTTGAAGGAAAAAGACATCCCAGCAGCAGTTAGGCTGTGAATTTGCCTCAAGCCTGAAGCATTATTAGATAGCCCCACAGAGAGGATGAGATCACTGTGTTCATGGGAAAGGGGATTCACACACCAACATGCTCTCATGATTCATCATGATGTTTTTGGAGGTCATTGCCATGTGTCTAAGTGCTGGATTTTAGTCATAATATTGTTGTAAAAACAAGAGAAATTACATGCTTATATATTGTTGCTTTTACTTGTGGATTCGTCTGTTTGATCAGATAATTAAAAAGCTTCTGACAGTTTCCTCCTGTAATGATGAGAGCTAAAGATCATGATGTCAATCCACCACTTTGTCAGCCCATTCTTTTTCCATCCTTCTCTTCAGTCTGAAACAAGATATCTGGACTATTACTGTCCAGTTTGTTATTTTGTATGATTCCTAATTGTGGTAACTGTGTGACACTATCAGGTCAGGCCAACACAAGGTGTTCTCAAAACTAATTGTTGGATCACTGCTGTGATGGTTCATGAGCAGTGGTTCTCAAATAGGGGTTTGTGACAGTCCAAAAAGTTTTCAGATTCCTTCATTTAAATGATCATGATCAGAAGAAAATGCTTGTTTTATTTATTCATTTATTTTACAAAAGGCTTCATAGTTCAACAAATATTTTATTTTTGCAACTAAAATACAGAAGTAGATTACATTCTATTTTAACAACTTATAAACTCCCTGGCAGGGCTCAAAATGAACTTTTTTTCCTCCGTGTCCCTCCAACCGTCCTGAATTTTACTTGCAGCTTTCCCAGATTTTACAACCATTGTCCCAAATTGACATCCTTTTTTTCATCCTGAAATTGCTGCTCTTTAATCCTTTCCTTAAGATGAGTACAATAGGTCGTACTCAATTGCATACATTTTAACGGTGCAATGATTATTTAGACACTTTCATACACTGCACATTAGATGACACGGAAGAGAACACATGTATTGACAATGACCAATACGGTGCAGCTTGATTAACACATACAAATTTGCTGGCACAGATATTATGACAAAGCTACCTTGAGTGAAACTGCATATTAACAGTTTCACAGTGTTCAATTTTCTTGACCGTTAATACACAGAACCAAATGTAACATACATCGCTCCTCTAACAAAAGGTGCAAAGTGAAAAGTACTGAAAAAAGTGAAAATACTGATCGCTGTGAACAGATATCTGCATATGAATGCAGAGTGTGTAGGCATATGGGAAAGATAATGAATGCTAAATTGGTGTCAGATGATATGAGATATGAGATGAATGAGTTCTTAGATTAGAAAATTACAGACTCTGCTGCCCTCAAGTCTGCTACTTCTAGCATGATGGACACACCTTCTCTGAGCTAAAAATAGCACAAAGAAGCAACAAAATGTAACACTGTGTATTTTTAAAAATATGACTACCAGTGTAAACCTATACACATGCAGCGTTGCTATTAACTTACATGTTTAACAGATGCTTTGTGGGGTGAGTGAAGATTCAGAGTTGGGTTATATGTTTAACGATACAGGTTCACTGGCATAATTTAAAATGATACATGTAGGTGAGTGACTGACCATGAAGAGCAGTCATTTACATTCACTCTAGGGTTTTAATATTTTTCAGGCGAGAAAGTAAGCATTTAGATTGCCAGTATGTAGTCAATATAACCAAATAAAACATATTCAGAAATTTGCACCTACATTTTTGTAAAAGTTTCTAAGCTGTCCCAGAATTCTCCCAGACACTACATCTGTGTCCCAGGTGCCTTTTTTTTATTGTCGCCAGGACAACAGGACCCCCTTAATTTCTGGTTAATTGCTAAAGTGCCGGTAGCTCCCTTCAGAAAGTCTACCCAAGAAGTTTAATCCTAACATTTTTGGTGACACACAGAAACCACACCCGAATATTTCCCTCTTGTGCCATCCATAGGTCACTGTTGCAGATTGCTGTGAAATTTGCTGAGCTCATTCATTCATAAGCCATTTTCATGCCCATATGGCCCTAACTGTTTTCACCTTCCCAATAACCTTTACATGTTTTTAAACCCATTACTGATAAGGCTAAGAACAGAAAAAGTGTCAGTATGTTGTTTGTTCTATCCAACACTTCTTGGATTGTGGTTTGTAATGAGCTTTGCAGATTCTGGTTCTTATATCAATATGATTTTGTATTTTTTCATTTGGTGACTACTTGATTAAATCCCCTTGCTGAACAGTTACTTGGCTAAGAAGTGGTTTATTTGCTATGTATGCAGAGAGTTCTGCTTTGCTGACTTCAGTGAACAAAGACTTCCACTGAAATGTCAGAATTTGGTTTCAGAGTTTGAATCACAGCTTTTCTTGTTAACACTGACTTGTTGTGTCATGAAGAAAATCTGTGAAATGAGGTTGTGTTTGGTCTGAATCAGACTGTGTTTTGTAAACTAAAGAAGCCTCCTGTGTGCTCATACTGCAGAGTTGGGTGGAGGGTTACTATAGGGGAGCGGTTGTAGTCATCCCAGACTAATTGTGTGCTGTCAATCTACTGTCAGTGTTTCCTGTATCACATTGAGGAGGCATAATGGAGTAGCTGTGTTGTAGTTACAGGTGGGCCAACTGTTATTGAGGCCAGGTGGCTTGGCCTAACCAGACATCTTCACAATGATAACTGATGACATACCTACCTGTCAGAGAGACTGTGACTCAGCTGCTGTTGGTGTGTCTGTACCTGCAAATGAGCTGTGTGTTAACCATGTAACGGCAGGTTAAATTTAACACAAATACTTGTGTAGGGCTGTCCAATTGTACAACGTTGTTAAAGGTTCCACTGTTATTAAATATGTATATACATTCAGTTGCCAATTTATTTAATCCGCCTAGCAAAAATAAACTGTCTAAATCAACAGCCCTGCAGAATAGTTATCATGCTCTATTTTTGTTGAAACTGCTATAAAATGGTGTTGATTGTACTGTATGATCATTTTGAAGGCCACTGATCGCACTTTGCTAAAACTAGGGATGCCAAATACCGGAAACAGATTTTGTTTCCAGCTGATAATTGATAATTAACTGCTTCTCATGGTTGATAATGATAAGATAACGGTTTCTTTACTTCTCTAAGACAGAAAACTAGATATCTTTTGGTTATGGAGAAACCAAGACATTCCATTATGCCATTTTAGGGTTTTTGGAAACACTGATCGACATTTTTCATAATTTTCTGTCATTTTATAGACCAAACAACTAATTGACAATGGAAATAATTGTTAGTTGCATCCCTCTTCACATTTTTGTATTTTAAAAATAAGTTCATATAACCTGATGTTTATGCCCTTCTAAGGGTAAGCAAGAATAAGCTGTGATGAATCAAGATAGAAGATTAAATATTCCATAACTCTAACTGATCCAAATCTGACTCATCCAAGTTAATCTGGTAAAGCACATCAAAAACTTCACCAACATACTAAAGATTTTATAGAGAATTTTGCCTAAGAACTTAAATTAAATTCTTTGACATAATCTGTTAAGTTAGAGACTTGAGACATGTCATTCTATTAAATACTCAATACATAAATAAAGGCTTTAATAGAACCTAAAGCCTTCCTTCATCTGCAGATGTAAGTTCTATCCGTAGCCTAACCTTCTTTGTGTTTATACGTGCTATGCATATCATGTTTAAAGGTGCATACTGCCACCTACTGTATTGGAGTGTGTAGATGCTGTACAAAATGATTGCATTTGTATGTCCCAGTGGTTTCCAGTCCATTAAAGCAGCTCATCATATCCATCCAATCTGTCCCATTTCTCTCTTAGGGTCCTCACATAGCATCAGTAACCCTGGCAGCATACGAGTGCGGCTCCACAGACTTCCCAGAGCCTCCGTACCCAGACCAGATTGTCTGTCCCCAAGGTGAAGGGGTAGAGGGAAGCGTCTCCCTTTTGTCAATCATGTCAAAGGTTCGCCTGGAGGCCTGCATGTGGGTGAGTAGTAGTTAGAATAAAGAGACAATACAGTGATCTACTAGATCTAGAATGACAAGAATGTCTGGAAGTGCCAGCAGTGGGCGGTGTTATGACAGCTGGAAATTTGTCTTAAGAATTGGGACAACCTCATTTCAACATGTTTTGCCAGGGCAAAAAAGTTTTAGTGCTTGTAGAAATTAAAAAAAGCTTCTCTTGCAGCACACATTCAGCCAAAGTGTGCATTACGTTACAAAGCAGTTTGGTGTGCCAAAATCAAAAGTTAATGGTGGCATGAAAAGCTGCTTGTGTGTGTGAACGTGTGAAATAAATAAACAAGTGTGACATGAAACATTTTAAATTGTTTTGGTGCAGGGGGCAGGCACCGCCATCGGAGAACTGCCTCCATATTTCATGGCCAGAGCAGCTCGTCAGTCAGGAGCTGATCCAGATGATGAAGACTATGAGGAGTTTGAGGAGATGCTGGAGCAGGCCGAGGGCGCTCAGGTCAGAGTTGCATACACACAATGTGATACCTTAAAGGGACAGTTCACCTCAAAATCAAAAAATTACATTTTTGCTCTTACCTGTGGTGCCATTTATCCACCTAGATCGTTTTGGTGTGAGTTGCTGAGTTTTGGAGATATAGACCGTAGAGATGTCTGCCTTCTCATGAAAATGATTAAAATAGATGGCACTTGGCTTGCGGTGCTTAAAACTCCAAAAACATAAATTTGAGCAATGTCTCTTTACAGAAATCGTTACTCAGTTGCTCAAAATAATCTGTGTGAGCAGTTTCTTGCAGGAAGACTATTTCCTTGCTACACCCGCCGACTTATCACTTCACAGGAGGGAGCACGCATTTACTCATCGACAAGAGTTCATACTCATTACAGCGTGGGATGTAATCAGTGATGATGTTTTTCCTCAGCTGGGGTATGATGTTAGCACCACTGACTTAGCTTGTGCGGTGATATGGTTTGCAGATGTCGTTCTATAGAAAAGAAATAGTTTCATATGAAACTGCTCACAACAAGGTTTGTGGATTATCTTGAGTAAAGTTGCAGTTAGTTCCATTGTATTTGAGAAAAGGCAGACATCTCTATGGCTGATATATCCAAAACTATCCAGATGGAGAAATAGCACTACAGGTATGAGGAAAAGTATTTATTTTTGATTTTGTGGTGAACTTTCCTTTTGATACATGGTGTATAATTTTTCACTACAATCAATTTGATTATTTCCCAAGAATACAAGCACAAGAAAACAACAAATAGGTTTAAATCTCCAAACTTGTCATAGTTAGTGCTAATGGTAGCCCAGACTCACCCCATGCCTTCCGCTGAAAACACAGTAATTACGCTGAATATTGAATTATTTTGCCCTCTATATAGTTCCATATTAGCCTAGGTGTTTACACTTCACCATCCCACCCAATATGATATGATCATATCTGATATGCCCTCATCTTCATAATGAACAACTGACCATGGAGCCACTGTCCAGTGATTGGTCTCAAAGTGCCATGTGACTTCAGGGAAGCCCCTCCTCCTTACACTTCCAGTAAATGTCTGTATACGTGGGTGAGTCACCCTGAGCACAGCTCCCCCTTTAATCATCCCTCGGGCTTCGCTCTCTCAGCCTCCTTCCCTCCCTCCGTCTCTTTTCACCGGCCTCTAATTTGAATGACAGACAGCTCTGTCAGGAACAAAGTTCACATGACTGCAGTCGGCTGAGATCAGATGCTGAGTCAGCAAACCAGAAATCAGAGAATTTGAGTACATTGTCTCCATCACCTATTCTCGCTTCACTGGTTCTCAGCTGAATACGATGAGGAGGCCAACCTCACTCACATCACATGTCTTTCATCATGGGGATGTATTCAGGATATATACACGTGTGTGTTTGTCAGAGGTTTTCTAAGCAGCTCACAGCCGAAAAAAAGTCAGAAGCCCTTTTGAGGAACTCATGGTTCACGGGAATGAATGTCACAGACAAATGGAAACAAGCATTAAAAATATAAACTTTTGTAATATGGAAATGTATTTAACTGCATTTAAACATAATTATTAATTAATTAAAATTATTTTTGATTTTTAGTGGAGTAGACAACCTTGAACTGAAATGACTTCATCACCGGCAAGGAACTTTGCAACAAACATGAACAAAACCTAATCAGTACTTGTCACTTAGTAAACCTCAATCCTCAGTCATCATTTTTTAGGTTTTGTCTACATAAGGGGAAAAAAATTTTGAATGAAAATATGCACAACAAAAACTGACTGCAAAAAGATTGACATAACTCAAAATGAGTTGGGGTTGAAGATGAAAAGAAATCTGTTTTTTAATTGTGGAGACTTGAGAAGTTACTGACATTTAAATTGCTTCCAAAATTGACATTGATGCGATGCCAGCTTTTCAAACTGCCTGTTTATCTCCTTCCTGCATCGGCTGTGATCTTCACCATGTAACCACAGTCATCTCACCCCCACAGGGATGGAGATGGGATCAAAAGATCCTCAGCACTTTTGTACCACACAGTTTTCAGTTGTAACGCTACTAAAGTCATTAAACCAAGCAAATCTTTTTTTCAGTGCTCAAAAATAGCAGATATCTGACCACAGTGTTCTGACCAGGGCACTCGTTTCTTGTAATAACATTGCAGACACCACTGTTGTTTGGTTAAGAACCACACATGTGTGAACAAGTACAGCATGGATATTTTAAGAAGGAAATAAAAGAGTGATATGTGTTTAGAGACACCCATGTATTTTTTTTTTAAACTGTTGCAGTGTGTAGAGTAGATCATGGGTCATGAAGGTCACAATTAGAATTTCAGCACAATAAAAAATTCATACTAATAATGTTTTTTTTATATATATCTGTTTGCAGGATTTTGTCACAAGAGCAAAACTGGGAGTCCAGCATATGGTGCAGAAAGTGGGATTCTTTGGGATCTTGGCTTGTGCGTCTGTAAGTTTTTGTATTTTATCAGAGATTGTTTATAATGTCCCTGCAGTTTCTAGACAACCATGATTAAACATTACTTTTGCATTCTTTCCTCATTTCAACAAACATTTGGCACTGTCAGGGTTCTTATGGGTGCGGGAAATACTTGAAAACACTTGAATTTTTATGTAGTGTTTTCAAGGGTTGAAAAGTGCCTTGGTTTTGGATATAGTGCTTGAACCTGCTTTAACTGCATTACTTTCATAACAAATAGCTCTTTGACAGAATAGTTTGCTTTTCAGATAAAGAAATAAAATAAGTCAGGAAGAGCCCAACTGCGTTTGCCTTTCCCACAAAGTGAAAACAACTCCACTCAGGCTTCGCTTGGCACTTTCATGTGTGTCTACACTTACTATGATCTGTCAGTCTTTGTTAATGTGTGCAGTCTGATGGACTGGGAGGCTTACAGATGACAACATGCCAGGAGGTTGCTGTTGCGATGAGTGTTGGCTTGAAAATGAAAAGTAAAATAAATTGAATGGATTTTATTGAAATTGAAGTTATTTGTCCTGTAATTTCTGCACCATGTTATATATGATGCCAAGTCTGCATACAGACAGATGACACATTCAAAAACATGAAACTTCTATTTGTCACCCTTCTGTTCCCATATCATGAAACATAACTTTTTTTAACACAACTGATTTAATGTGATGAAGAAATTAACTAGAATGTAATCGGTGTGAGCATAAATATGTAATTTACCACAGCTGTAAGGTGCTGGAAAAGTTTGAAAATGCACCTTGAAAATGTTTGAAGAGTGCATGAATTTAACTTTGGAAAAGGTTTAGGACGTAAAGTTGCAATGATTAATCAATTATTAAATTAATCGCCAACTTTTTTTGATAATCGATTAATCAGTTTTTAAAGAAATACTCTTAAGTCCCTGATTCTAGCTTCTGAAATGTGAATATTTTCTTTTGTTCCTACTTGTTTATGACTGTAAATTGAATACCTCTCGAGAGTGTGGGCAAAACAAGACATTTGAGGATGTCACCCTGGGCTTTTAGAAACACTGATTGACATTTTTCACCATTTTCTGACATTTTAAAGACCAAAAAACTAACTGATTATTCTAGAAAATAATCATCAGATTAATAAACAATGAAAATAATTGTTAGTTTCAACCCTAGTAGGAACCCTGCACTGTGGATACAAATTGACATTGTAGGAAACATTTAACCTGTGTCAAAGGTAATTTACCAGACTATGACACCTGATGTGTGTATGTGTTTCAGATCCCTAATCCTCTCTTCGACCTGGCTGGAATAACTTGTGGTCATTTCCTAGTTCCCTTCTGGACTTTCTTTGGAGCAACTCTGATTGGGAAAGCCATCATCAAGATGCACATACAGGTCGGTAACTCAACTTAAAGTTTTATCAGAGGCGGTTCAAAACCGCAAACTACACCACGTTTTTCCATTTTTAACACAAACCATACAGACACATACCATACTTGCAGCATCTTCGCTTCCACTATGACTCATCACAATTCTGTCCACATCATAATAATGTGTGTCAAAAAAACTCTCTTAAGCATAAAGGGTATGCACCGCTGACTGATTCATTGAACAATCGCCACAACCTCAAAACGTGTGTGGGAACTATGTTAAAACCTAGTGCTGAGATCATAAGTTAGTGACTATGAGAAACTCCTAATTGTGCACTTCTCGTTAACTCTTTCTGATGGTGCGCCGGTCCTTTAGGGATTCCTCATTCTGCTTTCAGCGTTGGGATGCATCCAGACCATATAAACAGGCTCCAGATGAAGAGAGGCAAGCTTTTAAGAAGTCTTTAACAAGACTTTGAATTATTTTGAAAACGCACTGGATCAAAAAAACTTGTTAATTACGGAGTGTATTGTTGAGTCTGTCACACCAGTGACTAATATAAGCCAATGGTAATAGAAGCTGTCTGTGTCAGTGGGTGAGTCGCTGTGTATCTTAACAAACTCAACCTATCCATCTTGGTGGTACCAGCCAGTGATCTCACTCTGAGACCTTTCAGACAAAGGCAGAGGCAGCGGGGGTTAAGGAGGATGTAAAGTGGACATGGGAAGGTAGACATGAGAGAAGGAAATTGAGCAGACGGTAAGAGGCTGCAGGGGGTCTCTTAGACTTTCTGGGGTTTTTTTTTCTCTTTGTACCTTGAACCTATTGGACATCACGTGTCATATCCTGTCTGATTTTGTCCAGGGGGCCGTGTGTCATGCTGTTTAGAGCTGATCAGTTTCAGGACCGGAGAAGAATATTGTGGTTTTGCCCCCCCCCACCCCCCCTACTCTGGTGCTTTGCAAACCACACAAAGCCCCTCGGAGCTCAAAATTTAGCTTACTGCCAGGTTTGAGTTTTGTTAATTAGTGTGTCTGTGGACAGTGGCAGATTTGGCCTCAATTTCCCACAGCTGTGCCGCTAAAATTGTCCATCTATCAATCTAGCTGTTAGTCAGATGTGTTTATGAATTAATGGTTCCTATTCTTTTGCGATGTTCTGTAAAACATGTAAAAAAAAAAAATTGAAAAAAAAATTCTCTGTAAATATTATATGTTTGAGTGTGGTGTATACCTCTGCATATGTTCAGAAAGTAAAGCTTATTAATCTCTTTCTTGTTTCCCTACAGAAACTATTTGTAATCATTACCTTCAGCAAGCACATAGTGGAGCAAATGGTGTCACTCATTGGGTAAGTGTCCGTCTGTCTTGACATGTATTCATTGTGTGTATGTGCGTGTGTTTGAGTCTTTACCCTGGTTTTGTGGTTGGCAACACATTTGTAAACATTTTCAGATGCATTTTGGCCACTGATTGGAGATCCTGTATGAATAAATGCTTTCACTGCGGGGGTGGAAGTGCATATGTTTTTTCCACACAAAGGTTTTTCTTTCCCTCCCCACATGCAAAGCATGTCTGCAGTATTGGTGGTCAGGCGTGTGAGGTCCTATCCGAACATGTTGATCTGACTCACCAAGTTCAGCTTTGACTGAGAGCATTGCCCCGGTGAGATGGGAAACACAATCGTAGACAAAGGAAAAAAGTTTGTGTGACTGAAAAAAAAAATCTGACATTATTTAATCTATGGCAGGCCCATTTAACTGGCGGCCCATGGACCAAATCCAGCCCTTTGACAACCTTAATACAGCCCTTTGATCATTTGTAGATATGAAACAATGCAACAAAGTGTTTCAAATCAACAAACTCTTTTTAAGTTTATTTTATTTTTTTTATATTTTGATCATTAAGATCATCATTTTATTAGTAGGCTAATGAGCTCATGTATTGATTATATCTGTTGGTAAGCACAGAGATACTTTATTAAAAAGTTTGAATTGAGGCTGTTTAAGCAGAAGGAATATAAGAGAGTTAAACTAAATGAAAAATTGTGTTAAATGCAAAATTGTGTTTATGAAAACAATCTACCTCTTAATTTAGGATTAAAAGGCTGCATGTTTTCCTGTACATATTTACATAATGTTTCTTTCCCAATTGTAAAAATGAATCAAGTAGAGAATTTTTTTATTTTTATTTTTTTTAAAGTGCATGGTTTAACACGTTTAAATTTGGAACTTTACAGGTCAGACATAGCAAATGTAAACATCTGTCCCCTTGGTGCTGTACCTGTTTTAAGATCTGGCCCTTCTAAAGAAGTAATTGAATAGGCCTGATCTATAGCAACTACAGGTAATATCCCAATTGTTGGTCTGATGATTTCAGATCTGAGTCAAGCCATGAATTGTCGTCAGTAGAGCTGCAACCTTTAGTCAATGAATCAATTAGTCAATCAAAAGAAAATTAGTTGGCAACTATTTTGACAATCGATTAATTGTTTCAGCCATTTTTTTTTAAATCAAAGATGTGAAACACGTGCTGGTTCCAGCTTCCACAAACTAAACAAGCAATCAATTAATTGTTAAACTAATAGGTAGATCAATCAACACAATGATTAGTTGCTGCCATTGTCATCATGCAATATGTTAGGAAAGCTCTCAGACTTCATGCTAATTTCATGATGAGGATTCTAACATCCATAGGAGCTGGTTAGTTTTTATTGACTTATTAGCTGTTAAATGCTCCCATGCTTGTATGTGATGTCCAGCTAGTAACCTTGACCATATTTGGACCTGAATCTACAGTCACACTTAGTGTTCAGTTTAATTACAAAATAAAAGCCAGGGTTCTTTCCCATGAAATTCAGACGGCTGTTGGTGACTCGTAATGATGAGTGCAAACACTGCTTCGCTGCTGATACAGGATGTTTTTTTGGCAGTTGCTTTGTGTATATTTGTGTGTGCTTGCATGTCAAGTGGAAGAGATAACAAGAATGAGTCAGTCAAAACTAGTTAAGTTTATTTGAAATCAGCAATTACCCACTTCCCTTTTGCCATTTGTCTAGTAAATTGTCTCCCATCTTTTTTTTTGCTTAGTCTTGTCAAGTCTAGACTATGTTTATGTTGTGACCAGGGACAGATTGGCTGTGTCTGAGACTACAGCCTGCAGGATTTTTTTCTTTTCATGGTAATGATAAGTTACACATCATGTCAGAGATCCCATTGAACTGAACCACTACTGACCAAAGGGTAAAACTACAACACCAAGGCCTCTATATCACATGAATTAATAAAGTGGTGTCGATGATGATGATGACCCCCATGTTGGGCTAATCCACACTTCCTAATAAGGACATGAGCACGCCCTGATTAGATAGCTTTCCACCCAGAAGGCTGCAGTAGTGGTAAAGGTGATGACATCATGTCGACTCACTTCCTGGTTGAACGGGCTGACACAGGCTCCTATAGAGAGCTAAGAGATATAAAAGGAGGGCTGAGGAGTTTCTGCTTCATTCCTCTCTGCTGCCTGCTCACAGCACTTAGTACAAGAGGTGGAGGCTACAGAATAGGGCCCTCTTGTAGGATGGGGCCTCCAGCAGCTGGTACAGGGAGGCTGGGTGACTGGTGGATCAGTGAGGACCTGTGGTAGTGTTCAGGGAAGGAGAAGCCTTCATGAGCTGCTCTTATAGGGAATGAGTGTTCAGAGTCTAAAGCGTCAGTCATGAGTTCCATGACAAAGGAAGGGTGCTTAAAGGGTAAGTGATTTCATGTTCCTCCTCCCTGTCTCTTTTGTCTCTTTTCCTGGCCATGCTGTGTGGATGTACACGGGACTGTGATGTTAGGTCTGTGCCCAAAGTGGGACCATCACTCCAGAAGCCCTTCAGCCAGTACCTGGAAGCACAAAGGAACAAGTTGCACCATGCCGGTGGAAATGCACCAGCGGTAAGAACAGTAAATTATATTACCATGCACTACTTTTATATCATGTAAACCATAAAGTGAGCTTTATTGATGTATTCTTTTGTTAAGATTAATAACTTTGGACTGCGCGATATGATTTATAAATATTTTTTTAATACATCTAAATCTAATGTTTTCTCTAAAATAACATTGTAAATTCTCAAATAGTGATGATCTTATTGAATATCATGCATTGCTGTAGATTACACTCCCCAACAGTATATAACAGCTATCAATATAGCAACAATATTATAGGGATGACCACTGGTGCTTTGACAAAATATAAACACAATGAGATTTTTAATTCTCATCAGTAATGTGGATATAATGGCTGAGTAAAGGCAAACAGCTAGAACAGTCCAATAAGTTCAGAAAATGACGTCCCTTCACTGTAAAACCAGGAAAAGACAACACTGATGCTATATCACGATTTACAAAATCTAACATGATATCCAGTCTCGTATCACAACATCTATAAAATATTGATATATTGTCCATCTCTACTTAACACCTATATGTATGTAAGTGATCTTAAATGATATACTGGAGAGGATTTGTGAGAGCAGGCTGTTCCCCAGCAGTCTATGAATCCATGCAACACTTTTTTTTTCTTTTTTTTATTAACTGTAATCCAATGGGTAGTTGATTTGTAAGGCCAATATTGATATTTGAGAGTTTAAAAAGCTTTTCTTTTTTTTTTTTTAAAGATCCTCAAAATTTGTTGGTAAATAACTGTGAATGAGATAAGTACTAAAAATGTATTTGTCAGTGCTCTCTAGTGGACAAATGTAACTTAGAAAATGCATTACAGTATGCCAAAGATATGCTTGAGGTAATTTAGAAATAGTTTCTAATTTATTAGTAAACATATGCACTGATGCTTTTATATTTGCAATAAAATAGCTGTAGTTTTCAGTTCAAATCAGTTTTTGGCTGCTGAAAAACACACACACTCCATGAGTTAATTTCCGCAAATGGGGAAAGTTTGTCTTTTATATTTATATGTCTTTATATTTTTATATATGTATTTGAATGCCGTTTTCTTTCAACTAGGGCTGTCATGATGTCAGATTTTCACTACATGATTATCGTGGCCAAAATAATTTGTGATGACAGTGTTATATCGATAGAAAATCTGAAAAAATCCTATCCTAGCCTAGATTTGGCTTGAACTTTGTTTATTGTATGTTTAATCTCTTTTTTTTTGGCAAATGAATTTACTCAAAATATGACTTTAGGGAGGTTGAGAGAACAACTGTAACCATAAACGTGCAAAATCTTACAAAATGTGCAGTTACACTTATTGGATAGTGAAAAGGTGTGTGGGGGCCGTTTGAGAAGCGAGAGAAAGCGAGAATTGAAAGAAACAGTATGTTTAAGATTATTATTATTTGTTATTTACACAATATTATCTCATGTATATTATTAATAGAATATCAATATTTCAACTTTTTAAATCTCGCAGTTATCGTCAATACCAGTATATCGCAACACCCCTACTTCCAACCACGTACTCCGGTCATGTATGCAGGATGATGTCGCCAATATTTAAAATATTTTTATTGTCATACCTGGATTCACGTGCTCATGAACTGTTATATTATGCTTGTATGATGGTAATTAACAGCATATTGCTAATTTTTTGTTTCCAGGATGAGAACTGGCTGTCGTGGGTGTTTGAGAAGGTGGTGCTGGTCATGGTCTGCTACTTTGTCATCTCTATCGTCAACTCCATGGCTCAGAGCTACGCCAAGCGCCTGCAGCAGCAGAGGCACTCGGAGGAGAAAACCAAGTGATGACAAGACGAAGTGGTACAAACATCCAAACAAGTGACTGTGTTTCTGCTGCTGCTGCTGAGAGCCCTCCACTCAGCCTCGGCCACTCACGACTTAACAACGAACCTCACCCACCCCCCTCCATCCATTCTCAGAGGCTGAACGCTCAAACGACCAGGCACTATTTGTTGGTGTGTGTGTGTGTGTGTGTGCGCTTTTGAGGATGTATGTGCTGTTTACTGTTTGTCCCTCTTCAGGTTTTTGTAGTTCTTTCTCTCATCTCACTCTCTAGGCGTGTGTAGTGCGATTTTCTATTGCTGATCTTAACATGTTACTTTAAATTTAACCCATTCATCGACCTCAGAAGATTAAGCAGCGGTTTGGTGGTGACTGCTGTGTACGGGCAGTGCCCATCAGATGCTATGCCTTATGCAAGACAGGAAGGTCCAACTTCCTTTGAACATAGTTCTTGACTTATAAACTTGATTTTTATTTAATTTTGTAATGTTCATGTATGGATGGATCTTGACTTGTTTGTACAGTGTGCTGCCAAGATAACTGCTACGGATGGTCTTTCTTTTCAGGGTTTAATTTTCCTCATGTTTTTGTCCTGTTAAACAGTTAAGACCAATTTGTCTTTCTTTTGTTTTCTGGAATCGTCAGTTTAAAATGGTGAAAAAAGCAATATCGACTTAAAATGGTGTGGTATTGATGGTTTGCACATTGTGTAAATATCTTAATATCTTTTTGACAGTATGCGCAGATGTATTTCTATTCTAATGGTCTGTGTGGACATGAGTTAACTTGAACCAAAACAAAAAAAAAGATGATATCATTTGTAAAGTGACATTGTACTCTCAGCTAACTAGTCCCATTTCTATTCTGTACATTTAGGTTGAACCTTGGATCAGATCATATATAAAACATGTAAATCATGGCACTTGTTTCAAAGTCTGAGTCTGTTATTTTTTTTATATTCTCTTGTCGGACAAGTTTAACAAGTTTAAATGTTCGTCCTGATGAGCTCTGTTGTGATCGTGTGCTGTTAAATAACTTGTTACGACAGAGCTAATGCTTAATTTTCTCTTAGAACTGACCATCTTTAAGGTAAGTGAACAGCCCTTTAGTTATTCTTGGAAGAATAATTGCATTGCGTCCTTTTTAAATGCTGCTAAATTTGATTCAGACTTTACTATTTGACTCCCTTCCCTCCCTCGGCTGGAGATAAGGCCTGCCTGAAACATACTTGGCAGATTCTGGTGGATTCCAGCTTTATGGGAAGAGATCCTCTTCTATTTTTTCTGTAGTGCACTCGTTCTTGACAACATTTTCCCACCCCGTCAGCTAGCTTATCAGACTGGTGTTGGCTGTTAAATTAGCGCGGCAACAGCAGTCTGTAAGCTGGCTGAAGTTGTGGGCCTTCAGCATTTCAGTTGTGCTCTTTGTCTCATGTCAGGACTTCAGCTGGTGCATATGTGGATACAACAACCTGTCTTTACTGACACTCTGCTTTTATGCCAATCATCACAGTTCTGGACACACTATGATGTAAAATTAATGAACAATAAAGTGATGATAAGTAACTGATGCTCTTGTGGCTTTCCTTTGTGCAGTATTGCTTTTCCTAATAATTGACAAACACTTAATTGAACATACTTTCATATTTCCAAACTGTAATAGTGCTTGTTAATCTCACCGCAATCATATATTCTCTTTAGTCATCAGCAGGTATGAAGATGTTGAAATTTCCATTTGTTGGAGCACTTTAAAGGCTTCTCATCTAGACCGGCTTATTCAAAAGATAATTACTTGCCAACTTTTTTGATAATCAGTTGTTTCATTCATTTTTCAAGCTTCGAGCTAATTAAATGTAAGGATTTGCTGCTTTTCTGTGTCATTTATTTATGATTTTTTTTACATTTTATAGACTGATTAATTGTGAAAATATTAATAGTTGCAGTCTATGTTGGTTTATTCTTGAGCTTGAAAGCAACAGTTGACAAAACAATCACATCACAAAATCCACAATAATTTAATTTAATTTAAACATTTTTTTTCCTTGAAGAGAGTCTTAATGCGTGTCCCAATGTCTTTCAGTGCAAAGAAGTTACCTCGGTCCTCCCCACTGCAGATGTTGAAGGCGAGGAATGTATTAAGCTTCCAGCAAATCAAAGAATTCTGTTCATTTTTATGTCCCTCGTGATACTGTATTCTCTTGTCCACAAAGAGTCCAAAGGCAAAGTGGTGGTTAGTTTTTCACATTTCTAGCACAGTTGCCTGTAGCTGGAGATGACTTGTTCGAGAGATGTAAAGCTGTCTAGAAAGTCCTCCTCTGAGATCCCAAATTTAATGTATTGATGGATGTAAGCCCTGTAACAGGAAAAAAATGAGAGAGGAAAATCACTAAAAGACTTTTAATGGAAAACTAAAATGGCTCAATACTGGTTTCATCAGTCTAAGGCATTAAAATGATTAAAAAAGAAATTGTGACACTCATTTACAGTGGAAACTGCTAAAAGTAACCACAGTTACAGTCAGCAACTGCTTAAACTATAAACAGCAACTGGGTGAATAAATACTAAATTATAAAAATATTTGTCATGGTGGAATGCTGAGGAGTCTCACAGCCTGAGGAAAGAGGGACAATATCATTTTAAGGGTTTGAAGAACAAAGTATGAAAGCTATTTATATTTGTGTGGTAGTATGTTTGTGTTGTAATTGGCAGGACTATCTTTTAAATAAACAGGAATTTAAGAAACTAAAATACTGTAATGCTAGTGCTTACACTAAATGGTAAAATGAAATGAAAACAGTCCCAATGCATGCATGCATAGTGAATGCCAGCCCTGCATAAGTTAGTACCCCCGTGGGCCACCCCAGTCAAAAAGATCTGTAAATACAATGCCTGTATATAACTATTCCCTGTTATAATATTTGTATTTACAGAGCACTACTTTACATAATTGTCATGCCGTTTGGATCCACGTTTTCCCTCAAAGTAATATTTAAGCCCTTCTGTGAGTAACTTGACTGACTCACCTGGATGCGAACATATTCCAGGCTTTTCCCACCATGTTATCCAGAGGCCTGAGCAGAGCCTGACTGTTACTGACCAGCGTGGCAGATTTTTCATACTTATTAAAAGGCACTGGGGATTTCCACAAACTGAAAGCTTCTTCTGATGAGAGCCAGGAGGTGTACAGGGCCGGGTCCTCAAAGCCACCTGCGAATGGGAGGACATAATTCATATTCCTGCGTCTGCATCTGCACTGTCTAAAGAGCTTAAATATTAAAAACTAAAAGCTGCTGTTGCTATTGTATTAAAACTGTCAGCATCTCCGTGACTGTCATGGATTTTATCAGGTGAAATCAATAGAGAATTAAAACATTATTTCAACCAGTTGGTCAAGTTCTTTTTTAAAAATAAAATCAGTCCATTTCAGTCATCTCTCTGACCTGTCTCTGCGCTGTATACGTCTTTCCCTCTCAGTATGAGCAGGTTCGCCAGAGACGTGTTAAAGCTGGGTCCTGTGAGAGTCCTGGTACGCTCTGAGGCTGCAGGTGGACGCACCTGCCAGTCGATACCTGAAACAGTACATGCAACAAAGATCAAGATCAAGAGCTTTACGATTCCCCTTTCAAGCCCTAATATAACTTAGTCAACACGCTATTATCTTGTCGTAATAAACTGAAACCAAAGTCCATAAATTAGATTTAGTCAGAACGTGCCTTCCTCCATCTTGGTGTTGGAGATGAGCATCTGTCGCAAGTGTTTGAGCAGGCCTGGCCAGCTGAACGTGCTGTAGGCTATTGAGGAACTGGGCATCTGAGGGATGGTACAGACACTGAGCAGCTTGTACTCTGGGTGGCATGCAAGGGCGCTCACTAGCTCACCTGAGAGACAGAGATGTTAAAGAACAAGGTTACCATCAGGTGACAGAACATGCGATCAGATAGGACAGAAGGATCAGAAGGATCTGATGCCAAGATAATGAGGACAACTGCCTTGAACTGACCCTTCATAAGTCCCGCCCCTTGTCACTCTATGTTCCAATAACAACTGAGCAAGACTGGTACCTCAGTCAACTTTTTTGTTCCCTTTTATCTGTACTCAGATATGTTATGTGCTAGGCTTATGTTGAAAACAAAAACAAATGTTGGTTAAAATGGTTAAAAAGATGTTGCCGAGGCACCTGTAAAAGTGACATATTTTCACATGTTAAGTTAGCTAATGTTAGCAAAATGCTAGCTAATTGGTGTGCTAATCGATATCAATCCTCTACATCGATCATCCATAAAAGCATGGTATTACCCAGGTGGACATGGCTTTGAAGGATTCAGCAGAAGTCACTGGTGAGTTCTGTGACCATCTCAGCCCGTGCTCTGAGTGCTCGACAAAAAGTTTGACTGAGTGGCAAATGGGCAAATTTTATTTCTAAAGCTTGGGAAATTGGGCAAATTAGACCAAACAATACAATACAATACGAGAGGAGCATGTGAATGCACTATTAGACTTTCCAGAAAATCCATGCCTTGTGGGAAACATGCCGTGTGTGTGTGTGT